>CM052318.1:8217800-8461861 GCA_028455605.1 Lasioglossum malachurum
AATTTATCCGTATGAAGCTTTGTTTTCAAGAAACTCTGCTTTGTAAATCCGTCGAGTTCGCTTGACATTTATAGGAAGTAGAACCGGTAGGTCATGCTCAGACGCGTCAGACGATTTCTATTCAATAGCACTCGTGTTCGTTGAATTTTTAACCGAAAGAGAACGATTCTACATAAAAAAAGTAAACTAGAATAAAATTTTTTCGTATGAAGCTTTGTTTTTGAGTAAATCTTTTTGTGAGAAGTAGAGCCGGTGGATCATGAACAGACGCGTCAGACGAACCCTATTCAGTAGTGCTCGTACAAACAAATTTTATTCAACATTTTCGGCGTATTTTTTTCGTGTAGAATCACCCACTTTTCGGTTGTACCACCAGTTCCCGATCACCCAGTATATTCTTATGGAATCTACAAGTTACGACTGACTTCGCCAACTTCCGGCGAACTTGATTCGCAACTCGGTGCTCGAGTTTCCGGCGCGAGCTCGAAAGAGAGCCAGATAGCTCCCGTGCTGTTATCTTAATCGTCGATATTCGAATTGATGTGACTTTGTTCGCGAAATGCATCGTTTACTCGTACCGCGCCGTTTCGAATTTGTCAGTGACACGTTCTTAATGAGTAGAACGTGTCAAGGTACACAGGGTGAGTCATTTCACTGTACCGCGTTTTACTTGCAAAGTATTCCTTGTATGCCGTCTGAATGTGTGCGTCTGCGCGAATTTCCAACCACATTGCACTCCCCTAATTACGTCGAATAAATTACTACTTCTATCCATTTCACAAGGAAAATAATTCGAAATCATCTTCACCTCTCGATCAAAAAGTGAAATATTAAAAAACGAATTATTTCCCTTTAATTTAAACAATTTTTGCCTGGAACTTTCTTTCATACGAGAAATACTTTTCAATTTTTTTTTATTGGAGCTCTTTAGACCCTTAAGTGGGTCCATTTCGCTTTACAATGTGGTGTAATAGGTCTTCACAGGTTGGTATTACAATGTTACAAGATGTAATTGTGATTTAAATAGATAACTTACAATCTTTGATATACGACTGGATATAACTGCAAACCTTAATATTAGGTTTCGCTATGAATTCAGATCAATTTCTGTGGTACAGTTAAATAATTCACTCCGTATATTTCGTGATATTTATCTCGATGAGGATTTATCTTTTATGTGACATGTGATTTGCAAAATGCATTTACTCGTATGTTAATGTTTACATTTCGTCAATGACATATCGTTGACGAGTATAATGTATTGGGAGACACATTTGGCGATACGTACCTTCACAAATTAATTAATTAACCGGAATGATCCTACTATTAGTTGATCACATTATTAATAAAAAAACTGCATAAACACACGTTCACTTTATTTTTTATTTAACTTTTTACTGGTTGATCATTACTAGACTGCGGATCTTTGTGCAATATAAAAATATTATTCGTTAATTACAAGACACAGAAGCCATACAAAAATTTCGCTCTACCTTTAACAATTTTAACAAATTGAAAATAACATATACACGTTCTTAAATTGGCTTAATATTTTTATTGTTTCAAATCACAACCATTTTTATCATAAATGCA
Organism: Lasioglossum malachurum; assembly: GCA_028455605.1. NCBI lineage: Eukaryota > Metazoa > Arthropoda > Insecta > Hymenoptera > Halictidae > Lasioglossum > Lasioglossum malachurum. Next base: position 8,219,394 of record CM052318.1, read on the forward strand.
TAAAATCCGCAGGTCTAATCATAAAATATCTGTAATTGATATTACGTTGATCGTTACGGCATTACACAACACATCAATTGTAAGAAACAGAGATTAAATTAAAATGTGTTTCTCCTCGCATTAATTGCAAAGTATCTAACAATATTCTTAATATCTTCCAACGAGTTCGCAGCTTAGTATTTCCACTTCATTTAGTATTTGTTCGCAGTCTAGTAATAATAAAACGCAATCGTTTCGATCGGAACGTCTACATTGCGCTTTACCGTTGAATAAGAACGCCGCGATTCCCATTTGCATAAATCGCGATTAATTTTAAATCTCGGGTAACGAGGAGGTGGATACCATCGGCCGGCTTATATCAACCTTGGGACTGTTACAACTTTTCCCCGAACACGTTCCGTAAATTCTCGAACGAGCGAGTTACACACCGGCTAACGTCGTAAGTGAGCGTGTAACAGGCCACGTTACATTGACATGACTAACAACAAACCGCAAATAACCGGGAACTCCCATAAAGTTCGCGTTAAGTGTTTCCATCGATGGTGCTCGGTTAATTCGCAGCCGTCCGGCCTGCGAACTTCGCCGAGAGGACAATGATCGGCGTAAAGATCGAGCACGAGATCGGATTATAAAGTCTTTGGAAACGATTTACGAGTAATCACGTTCATTCGGAATCTATGGGATCTCGAAAGCGCTGTTTAGGCGTGCGTTAATATCGATCACGTGTTGCGATTACTCTTTAATTGCTCGTACAGCGGCTGCATTGTTTCTGGAAATCTCGTTTCCATGCAAAATGTAACAATTTAGAAAGTAGTCCGTCTCGGGACTATTATGTTCGTCGGTTTGGATTTGATCGAGTGGATGTGAAATAATATCGTGGAGATTATTATACAAAAATGCGCATACCGATGCCGTGTACCGATAGCTTATTCAATTAGCATTTCGCCGGTGTGCTCGCATAATTACACCGGAGAAAGTTAGCGTTGTGCTTAAGGCAGCTGTCATGTACTTGCGCGAGTGCGTGAGGAAACTTCGGATCAAATTAACAGGTTGAAATCGATAAGATTGTTGAAATCTGTCGGTGAATTAATTCGAGAACGGCTATCACTTTCTGAGCTTACTTTTCCGCTTACAAATTAGCTATTATCTTTTTATACTCTGAAAATATTTATATTTTGTTTAAATCATCTCAAGTAAATGTATGATCGTGGATAAATATAACAGGTCTAACCAGATTTATATTACATATCATCTACTAGTATATTATTAATCTGTATTAATTAGATTAATTAGAAACATTAGAAGAATTTTAAAATACTTTTATATTATTTTCAACCTGTTAATTACAAAAGAAAATAAATTTCTATTTCACTCCAATTTCATGCAATCCAAGTAAAAAATTTGTATTTTGCTATTCAGATCATCAGACAATGCATCTTTATGCAAAATAATAATTTTCTATATTTATGTGATTAATTATTATTGTGATTTACATACATATAATTAATACATACTTGTGTAATTATACACAGAGCAACGTGTTTTCATTATTTATCATGTCTATAAGAATACCGAAATAAAACCGATATTTATTTTATTTTTTCATACTTCAATTAAAAATATTTACCGTCTGGATTATGATATTATTAGTAGCTCGATCTCAACAAATACTGAACTTGGTCATGATCTGAAAATATGTAACCATCCAAACGCCATATTACATAACTGGCTTTCAAGCTGTGACTCATACACACTTTTTACTGATGCCAGTAAAATTCCACTCTGTTGGGTCTGGATGTATAATATTTGTAAAGATTTAAATATATCAAACAAAAAAAGCATCCCATCTATTGCTTCTATTTTCACAGCGGAATGCATTGTTTTATTGATGCTCTCGACATTGCTCTTTTGGACACAAACCATAATTACAAAATACTTACCGACTCCCTCAGTACCCTGTTATCTCTACGAAACTCAAGGATAACAAGTCTCCAGCTCATCGGGAAGTTAGAACAAACAGACAAACAGACAGCTAATAAGAACGTGGTAAAAATAACGACTAACTTCTACATTGTTGGCTTAATACCGGCGTATAAGTTCCTGCATTCGACCTGCTTTCTTTCACATTCGATCTCCGAAATAACTGTCCATCTGCGGTCCTCAAGCTCGACTGCAGCCTGTTGCGAAATGGCCGATTGATCACAAGCGCGATCGTTTTTGTCGCTGCACCGGTACAAAACAAATTAATTACCTTTACGTCTTTTCGTGACGTTGGCTGCGTTTTATAGACCATTCCATTCGCATATCCTCTTTACCGTGCACACACGATGAAACTGTTAACACAGTGTTGCGTAAGGAAGCGAGACACCCCGCGTGCACGGTGACCTCGAACAGTCGAACAGTACTTTCTTAAGATCGGTTCACACGACCGATTCCGGTACTAGCGGTCCATTAACGAACTTTTTCTGCTCATGAAAAGAGGACCAATCCTAACGGCGACAAAAAAGATGGAAAACTTCCTGGACGATTAATAACAAAGTTCAGGAACAACGTCGGGCTCGCCAGCGTCGAGCAAGCAAGCAAGCAAGCAAGCAAGCGAGGGAGCAAAGCGCGGCTGAAAGGGCGCGCGCGACGTGGCCGATGGAAATTTCATAATTACTCTCGGTCGAGGTAAAACCGACGCAGGATCATCCGCAAAACAAGTAAAGGGTCATCGGTGCAATTTACGATCGGAGCCCCCCGGTGAAATGCATTACCATAAAAACCGCTCTAATCACGGGTACAGGGAAGGAAGGAGAGTGGCAGCCGTACGAGCAACCAGGCCAGGCCAGGCCAAGCCAGCTCAGCTCGGCCAGCCAGCAAGCCAACCAGCCAACCTCGTGATATTATATTTTAAAGACCACGGGCCGCGTCGGTACGCGTACTCCACTTTATCCGTGCCGTACCGTGTAATAACCTCCGACTTCCTGTTCGTGTAAAGAGCCAGTTATACACACTCTCATTCACTATGGATAAAAGTGAATCGATAATGATACGCACTCGACAAAAATGGCGGCCCGGCATCAGACATCGCCGGTTGCACCGACGAGCCTCCGCCGCCTCCAACCACCCACCCCCGCTTTCTCTATCTCTCTCTCTCTCTCTCTCTCTCCGTTCGCCAACCCTCCTCCGCCTCCCGTGGGAATAGAAGCGAAGCGCGTCGAAAGTTCCGGCTGATAACCGTATTACAATTTAACGAGAAACCGGTGTCAGTTTTGTCAGTGCATAATGGCCGTGCCGACGATTCGACGCTTACACCGGCCCTACTCCACCTCCCCCCCCCCCCCCCCGGGCCGATGCTCACACCGACGAAACGCCGCCAGGAACGATCGTGTACCGGGCTATAACGGCAGAAACTTGCTGAACGATTCTCCTATCCACCCGCGTTTCTACCCCCACCCCCTCCCGCCGCCGAACCAGAAATCTCGCAATTTAATGCCTCGTCCTTTCGGTTTCCCTTTCGGCCCGCGTGTGTTCATTTTCATTCCGGGCTTAAACCGAGGCGCAATCGACCCGACCGGCTCGTCGCCTACCGCTGATTTTTTAATCTTTTTTGACCACGGTAGTCTCTAGCTTAAGATGGATACATTGTTAAGGGACTTGCTTTTTTAAGGATCGCAAGGGTGCGGGATTCGCCTTCTCATTTCTCGATAATACAAACACGGGGTTTTTCAGTAGGCAAAAACGCTAGATAAAAGATCGATCTTCGGCGCTATCTCCCTCAAAAGTAGCTGTTTTCACAGCTAAAAAAAAAATAGGACTTTTGAGGGAGATAACGCCCTAGATCGATCTTTTATCTAGCGTTTTCGATTACTGAAAAATCCCGTGTTTCTGTTATCGAGAAATGAGAATGCGAATCCCGCAGCCTTGCAATCCTGGAAACGAGTCTACCGCCTTGAGAAAACATCGAAAAATGTTTCTAGATATTTCAAACTAAGTAATTTTAATTTTTTATTAAAAGTATTAAGTATACACACACACACACACACGATCTATACGAATACGTTCCTTCGCACAGAACGTTTTTTCATGGGGAATTTTTTGGAACAATACCGGTAAATACGTCGATTTTAAAATACGTGGCTGGATTTATGAAACCCTCGGGAATAAAAGAAAGGCTCCTGTGAAAATACCGATTATGTTTGGAAATGTCGTGCTTGAACTGAAATGTTTTCAAACAAACATACGTTCGTGACTTAAAACGTTTCATACCAAATGCTGGGTCTCTCGTGACCCTGTTTTCTCGTACAACACAATTTGTTTGTGATATACGGAGAGCCATTTTACGTTGGAACTGGACGACACTTTGAAAATAAATGTTCGTCGAAATGTATTAGCTTGTCCTATAAAATCCCATTAAAACAAAAATGAAAACAGTGTCACTTCAGAGTTCATGGAGGCATCCGTAATGCCATTTTCTAGAGCCGAGTCGAATTTACTTCGAAAAATATTTTTCTGAAAGATTAAAGAGGTCTGTATTATAACTGCGTAGAAAAGTAGTGAAACATGCACAGCGACATTGTACACTAAATATTTTGTCATTTCATCAAGTCACCGTCGCGTTCATCCGAGGCGAAAATTAACAGAATCGTGCTCCCTCTATTTCTTGTTATCAATTAGACCAGATACTCTCGCGGCGGAACTTATCAGAAGCCGCACGTGCACTCGGAGATCCGTGGACAATGATCCAGCATCGCCGCCGCGAGATGGACTTTTTGTTCTCGTTTCTCGGGACATCCACGCGGATGCTTAAGAATCGCGAGCAACCGCGTTCGCCCGTTGTAAAAAGGTGTGCGCGAGTAGAAGAAATTGTAGTTTAGATTTGTGTGGGTGTGTATACAGGGTGAACCACGGTAACTGTGCCATCGAAATTTACTCATAAATAACAATAAAAGTTGTCTGCATCCGCTGGAATATACAGGACAGAGTTGGGCATTGATCAATTAAAATTTTAATCAAGATTGATCGATGTGTACGATTAAAAAAGGTAACCATTGAAAAATCGACGATTGATTCAATCGATTGATGAAGTTAATCGTAAATCTTTGATTAAAAAAAGAAATTGTCGACAAATCGGAGACTGATTTAATCAATTGTTGAAGATGTGCATAGCACCATTAAATGTGCCCCTTCAGCTGAAGAACATTTTATATAAAACATTTTTTCATATTCCTGCTCAAGATAAACGGACCACCCTGTATATATCAACAAAAACACGGTTTTGATTCCGTATTTCATTTCGAAATTTCAGCAGTTATTCAATAATCAATTATCCGATTGACGATTACAATTGAAAAGAATGTAATCGTTAACCGCAATTAACGACTACAGTATTAGTTTAATTGTTAATTGCGATTATAACGAATGAAGTAGAAATTTATTCGCTAATCGTTGATTAAATTGTTGCTCAACTCTGATACAGGAGCCAAGCTTCCTTTGACTCTTTGAGGACCGTAAATACTAGTTCCTAATTATTTGTTCTCCATATAGTATCTTTCTCTCGGCACATTAATAATATCGGGCGACTCGGAAAATGTTTTTCTAGAATTTAAGCGTAGATGGTACAGTTAAGTGACTCACCCTGTATACAGTACACGTGCGAGAAGAGGGCATGTACACGTGTACACGTAAGAAGAGAAATTCAGTCGGTTTGTCACAGGGAAAAAGGTGACGCGCGATCTCGCCGCCGCGCCACCTTGGGGCCATTTCTTTCGAGTATTTATTGTATTTTATCAACGCACGTGGCAACAATTTTTTTCGCTTTACGCGTCCGCCTCCCTTTATTCCCCGCATTTGGGTCGTATCTTATTGTTTAGATGGTGAAAAGAAAACGGCACCCGAGCCGAGTTACCCCTTTTATTCTGTTTCCTCCTGGCTTGTTAGAGGAACGAAACGGGCGTTATTTTAAATAGGGATCTGTGCCAGCAGTTATCATAGGGGTGGGGGGCTGGCCAGAGAGAAAAAAAAAGTGGCCACGCGAGCAACCTTCGTCGAAAATAATGTTATAATTTGCGGTGTTCCAACGGGGAACTGTTAAAAATCTTAATACCACTCCTCGAGAAGGCGCGCTTTACATATGTAATACAACGTTTCGAAACCGGGCTCGTAATTTCGTCTCTTGCACGCCTTTTACACCGACGATGAAAAGCGTGATTAGGAACGCATTTTAGCGAAATGTCACGCAGTTATTGTTATTATTTCTGGCACGCGAACCGCTCGAGTCGGACGGTTTATCAGTAACCCACAAACTTGCACAGTCTCTCGCTACTACGTGCGTCGACCACTTTTAAATACACTAGAACAATGTCCCGATAAACGTAAAAGAGATTACTACGATATTTTTGAAGAATTTATACCTACTGTCGCGGAGTGTGTGCACCTTGAGCGAGTCAGAAGATTGAGCGCCGAGAAGTGTAACATGATAGGGCATTAGATGTATCCCTCAGAATATACTAATCCAATAACAACACTTTGTTATAGTTAGTGATTTGACGGTGAGACTCTTGCCAACGTTTTTCTCGCATTTTTTGCATTAGAATGAGACCAAGCACGGGACAATTAGGAGTACAGTAGGATCTCGATTAACCGGATCTTGATTATAAACAAATGACCGGTTCCAGATTTTTTATTTTACGATTATTGATATAACAAAAATAATTTCATTCAAAAATAGATATCTTTAGTGAAGCACACATATTACAATAGGAGCTGCGCAAAGTCTAAATAAAATCAATTTTGTCATTTTTAAATGCAACTCTTCTTTTTCATGATTTTTCAAGGTCACCTTCGATTTTTTGCAAATACACCTATTTGTTAGAGGATTTCAAGGCAAATTGCAAAAAGATTACAAAAGAAATTGCAAAAAATATTGCAAGAAATTGCTTTTTTAATTTTTTTTTTTTTAAATTTTATATAATCACGTGAAAGTTATTTGAAACTATGTATATGCGATAAAAACATTTTCGATCGGACTGTATATGTATGTACACATATTGATTTTTCGATAATAATTGCAACTTTAAATGGACCGATCCACGTTCCACATTGTTGACGCAGGTACGATGAGAAGAGGGAAAATTCAGGGTAATATTTTTATGTTAAAATCTCGATGACAAGTTGTTCCAGGGAGATCAATGACCCGATACCAGAGTTTTACGGGTGCGTATACGATAACCACGTACATGAAGAATCAGAATAAACGAGGTAAGGATGTGTGTCGCACATGTTGAAACACAGAAATTAAAAAGCCTTACACCCTTCTCCAGATCTCTTATCGCTAGTATTTATATATCCTCTCTAGTCGTTTTTCTAGAGAACTTCCCTCAGTTCTTCACCCAAGGATAAGAAAATACATAACAATCAGTCTCGTAATTCACTCTCTAAATGAGAATAACTTGTTTGTAAATGGACCAAAAAAAACCTTAGTATCTCTGCTAAGCTACATTTTTTTGCGTAATTCTGCTCCTATGGAATTTTATTGCTAAGAAAACAAATGGTGTCTAAACCTTTACGACAGTCCCTTAAAATATTTAGAATTGATAAAGGCGAGACGGGTAACAAATTGTTCTTTTTCTGTATTACCTAATTCTAATCTAGGCCCAGTTGAATAACCGTGTCGATCGTGTAGACACGTCGAACCGAGAGATAACAAGTTAGATATATTGCGCGTGTACGCAAGAACGCAGCGTCGATCGTGCAACAAATCTATTTCTCCAGCACCGTGTGTAAAAACAGAAGACACGCCGCGCCGTGCCAGGTAATGAACTAATCCGGCGAGCAGAGCAACGGCTGCCGGGGAACGAGAAGTGGAAATAGGAAGACGAGTCGTAGCCAGGAGCGCTGAAGAAAGGACGAGGGACGAAGTGCTCCTGCCGCGGCTTAATAACATGAGTTTTTCCCCAGCTGGCTTCGATAAACGCCGTGGAAATGAGAGACGCAGCCGCTGAAAAGACCGGAACCATCTCCTACCCGCGAAAATACCGAAATTTTTACTAATTACATTCATTTAGTCGCCGCCGAGCTGTCTCATATTCGCTGGACTGTGCGCATACTCAAAATATCACTTCGATGAATTATTCTAATGGAACGGAAATCTTTACTGAAATAATTCGAATTCACCTTCGCGCAACAACCTCCTATATTTCATATTTTAACTCGTGTGCGAGCTTTAACTCACTTGCAATTAATATTATGTTACAAAGGAATTCCATCAAGTCCTTGTTCCGCTATGATAAAATTATGATCTATGTCAAAATCGAATTAATAGTTCCACGTAATATTAGCTGCAAACGAATTAATCTTCGTGTGTCCAAAAATTACGCTTTCCATCTCCTCGCAAAGTAACGTGAAAATAAATGATTCCAAAGTATTCAAATAATTCCGAGTAAATCGCTATAAACTCGTCGTCCGATTTGCCTGAATTAGTTGACCTAATCTTTGTAATCATTGTGAAAAAATCAAATCTCATTATCTCAATTACGATGATGAATCTAAATTTTCTAAATCGAAGTAGTCCACTATTGGTATCACATTTGAAGTCTCCAATTTTTGCGAATTAAACAAAGCAGATTCATTATTTTCGAAAATCGAAATTTAAGGTTGTAGAATATTCTTTGTTTCTCTGTTCCAATACTACTCTTCTCTAATTACAACTGAAGTAAAAGCGATAAGTTTAACAAATATTTAATGGGGTTGAAATAATAAAACGGCATACTCGCTGGATTTATAATTAAAAGCTGTATCGTTACGAGGTCATTAATAACTCTGCTCGAGACAATTTTTGACTTGATCTGTTACGAGTTTGATCCATTGATATTAACAGGGAACCGCTCCGATCATATCAATGCCGTATCATTATGCTTAATGACTCTTCCAGGTATAACGAATAATAATATGCAAATAAGCTTGATCCGAATCTTTGTGGATACGATGAAGTTTAATGGCACGGGCGAAACGCAGGTAGTAGAGTGCAAACAATTAATCAATCCGATTACGAAAAAGATTTCGTCAACATTTTTTACTACACACAAAAGAATTTAATATATCTTCAATCTCCAAAAAATTAAAAGTTTAGTACCGTTGATATCTAGGAGAAGAAAGCTAATACAATGCTCGTCGAACATCTAGAACAATTAATACCTTGCATAAATAATTAATTGGAACACGAATTTTTAATGAATTATTTTTTTTATAAGGTACAATTTTCTCTCACATTAATTTATAGAAACTTATTGCTAGACTCCGAATTTTTTTGCAAATTATGAAATGTTGTATAGAGGTAGAATAAGTTACGACTAATACAACCCTATTTTCTCGTGTTACTTTTTGCATTAAAGGCGTGAAATCAGCCCCTGAAAAAAATTATGAAACTTCGTACACAAGCAGAATAAGTTATGCCTAACACAACCCTATTTTTGTCGTGCTAATTTCCCATCAAAGGGGTGAATTCAACCCTTGAAGAAATGCCAATGTTTTCGTAAAATATCTCAAGAACAACAAATGATCTTCAAAAAAAGTTGATAAGAAAGTTGCATGGTATTATTGTGTCTATACTAAACCGTATAAGAAAATCTTTTTTTAAATTTTCTCTGTGAGTGACTGCAGGTGGTCCATCCTGTACACGTCCCAGCGACCATGCACGATAAAAGAGGTGCCCTCGCTTATTTTCTTCGAAATATCCTAAAGAAAATGCCGGCCGGCGTTCAGCGTCGATCTTATTAAATTTCCTCGGCGCCGGTCCGTTGGAATGTAACACCGTAAAGCGTATTAATGAAAAATTCATTAAGCAGCAGACCGATGGCGCTGCGCCGCGTCACAACACCCGTGGAGTGATGCTCTATGTTTCATTCAAATGAGAGCCGGGGTAGAGAACACGCGAATAAGAAAATGATTTGTGCACACTCGGACTCCTCGGCATGACCCCGCTCTCGCCTTGGATAAGTTTAATAACAACATCCTGGCTTTTCAGTCACCAGAGGTGTCCGCAGTCGGACTATCATTACCTCCGGGAGAGAACTCGCCCTTTCATAATGTCTCCCTACCTTTCTCTTCCATCTCCGCTCCTTTTCGCTCTCCCGTCTTCCCGTCTCTCTCCACGCTTCTTTCTCGAATCTACGTCTCCTTCTGTCTCGCTCGTCGCTGACCCTTCTATTTGCTTTCTGCGAATCTGTTTCAGCCAGTGATGGGCTAAAACATTTGAAAAAATAGTCGAATGACAAATACATTATCAAATTGTAATTTATGCTTTCCAGATGCACAATGTATTTCGATATTGTATTCGTTTGTTGTCACTAGAATGCGGATTTTGATGCAGTTATGGCATCTGCAAATTTAAAAAAAAATGCTGCGATATACACTCGGATAGAATATGGCTCTACTGCCACTGAAAGTAAGATTTCATTTGATTCCACTTTATATTATATTGAATACATCAATCAACTGAGACGAATTCCTTAAAAGCAATGTAAAAGCCCTGTTTGGCACATCTTGGCAGCCAATTAATTTTGCACTGTCAACAGAAACCTTCACAGTTTCCAATGGCGGTAAAAAGATCATCGGGACTCACATGGGAGCCTAAAAATTTCTTTCTTGAAAACTACAAACGCGAAATATCGCAGTAAGTCATCTTCAGTAGGTCATCTTCAAACTTGACTAATTTTAAACAGGCAAACAATAAGGAAGTGAAAATTGCTAAAAACTATAATGTATGCCTGCCTAAAAAGTGTCTGTAAAGAAAAAATTAACACAACAACTCCGTCACACACAAACGATCCTAATAGCCGAGCGATATTTCAGAAACGGGGTCGAAGAGAAAAATGAATACTACAAAAGTCTTTACATAGATAAAGAAAATAAAACCAGTACACTGTCGTTCATATGTTCCAACAGCTCAGACAACCAAAAATCGTCATCTTACGCAAGATTTCAACTTTTCGTGGCAGACACTCTACCGGCGTTTGTTCGATTCGAATAAGTTGAAGAACAACGGCCAAGTTTCTCGGTCACCGGAGGAGTCCGCAATTAGGCTATCATTACCACCGGTAGGGGCTCGGCTCTCCATAAGTTCTCTTTCTCCCGCCTCCTCGGCCCGTGTCCTTCTCTTTCCGCGTTTCTTCCTGTGCCGTTCTCTCTCCTCTTCCGTCCCTCTTGTTTATTCCCAGTCGCTGTTACCCTTGGTTCGTGTTACTCGCCGCCTCCGCGGCTCTGTCTTTCTCCGTGGTCGTCGGTCTCCGTCCCGGGGAATTTCTCTGTTACCATCGAGATAATGACAGTCGCGAGGGTGGTCAGACGCAACGTAAAGCGTGACTTCCTTTGAGATCGCGCCGCGAGAGTTACGCACTGAAAAATCAGTCGGACGTAAACACCGAGTTGAATCCGTCGTTCGCTGCGAACCGACGAGCAGATGGGGCTGATTGGGCGCAATCGGTTTGACGATCGGTTTCGTAACACCTGTTCTAATGATCGTCGTTCCCTTGAATGAACCCAGGTCCACGACTTTCTCGAGAGCCAGGCGCGTAACAATGGAGACGCGCCGTTGAAACCAGTTTTATTTTCTCGGGGAAATATCCTCCGATCAAGCTACCGGCGCCATTCGAAACACCAGAGTAAATCTGTAATGCGTGGCTCCGCTTTTTGACGATGGAATTGCGCGAGTACGGTAATGTCTCGATATAGGACTCGCTCCTTTATCTCCTGCCGCCACTCAGTGTTGGGCAAACGTTTTATTGAAATAGAAATTTCAAGTAAAGTGGGTTTGAAACCCACTTGGAAAAAACGCACTTTATTCGAAATTTTTATTTACTTTTATTTATTTTTATTTGTAAACAAAACGTCGACACCATATCGGTGGGACAATACCAATCCAGTGAGAACACTTGCTTGTGTTTTGGTATTGTTTTTTTTATGAAACTTCTGTCAACGTGTTTCCGACATTTTTTTGATCGATACGATACGAAGCACCACGCGGTTTGAACCGTATTTACTGGTGTAATTCACACGCAGTCGAACCTCGATTATCCGAATTGGTGATATATGAATTTTGAGAAAACGAATGGTTCTGTTGAGCACTGTGTTAATACACGTGTAACTGTTATTATAATTGTAAAGAGGGACAAGATGACCTACTTAAAACTGCATTTCTGCGAATTTATCCAGCCGTAAATATAAAAATTGAAACCATATTTACGCTTGTAAACTAATGCATAGGGTAAAATCAATAGTGCTGTAAATCGAATTTTTATATGAAGATTATATTAAGTAGAGGTTTATAGAATATATAAATATTTATATATGAAGATTATATTAAGTAGAGGTTTATATAGAATATATAAATATTTATATATGAAGATTAATTAATTAATAATTTTAGCAGTTTGATAGAAGGATCAAAGACCATGATTTTACGACCACATTTTATTTTTAGCATGCTTCTCGTAATATTTGAAAAATCGATCTGTATCTTATCTTTTGAATATTGAACATATTGTCTGAATGTTTGCGTACCATATACATGTACAGTATTATTACAATTCTTATCTGGAACTCTTACAGAATAAAGGCATTACTAGAACAGCACACACACAGTAAGCTTTATCCAAACAAAATTTAGTGAGAGAACGATGACAAACCAACTTAGGAGAGTGCAAAATATTTATAGACAAATATATAACACTTTTCTTTATTGTTAATCTAAAAAGTACTTCAACACTGAATTTTCTTAAGACTAGGGTTAAGATTCTTGAGAAATTATTAATATTTAAATGATGCTTTCGTAAAAAAAATAGTACAGCAATAAATGTTGACTCATTTTAAAGCTCGAAGCCTCTACTTTCGTTGGTCATAATTCATTTTTTTCCTACCAAAATACTACCAATTGAATCGTCTGTAAAATCATAAAAAATTTTTTCCGAATAAATCGGTAACAGATTTGAAGATTCAAGCTTTAGAACACACAACTGCTTAAAACTTAACCTATGATTTTTGGCTGTTTTATAGAACGATCTATAGAAGTCACGGTGTACCTTATAAATCGACTGGAAAAAATCGCAAATCAATTTCCAAGGATTCGTTGTAAACGGGAAGCTATAGTCTTTGAATCTACGGTGGTATCAGTCATAAGAAAAATTTTTAAGATAAAAAAAAAAGAGTGTTCAGTTCCGCAGTCGCTGAATCATGAAGAGAAATATCATAAATGAAAATTAACGATGGATGGCGAGACCAGAAGCTTCGAGCATGAAAATAAGTCCAGTTTTATCGTCGTACTATTTTAACTTAATTATCACGATTTAAAACTCAACAATTCTTCGTGAATGAGAGATGTAGCGTTCGCATGCATTTTGGATCCCACCGTGATTCCTCGGACATTAAAATATTCTGCATGGATGACTCATAAATATACAGCAGATCTTTATGCAAAATAAAATGTTTCTACATCGTTTGCATGGAGATTAGAGAACAAAGACTTATTTCTTATGTCAATAATTTTAATAGTTTGAAAATAACGTCTCCATATTTCTAGATTTTTAAAATGTCTACTGTTTTAAGTTTCACCTACTTATGTCTGTCATAACTGCATAAAATCCGCAGTCTACTCATAAACAAGCGGCAAAAATAAATCGATCGAAAGGATCCAAACCTCGGTCACAGGACTTCCCGGTTTTTCGCCAGCGTGCAGATAAACCGTTGATTATGCAACTGGGTAAATATTGGTACGCACTTCCGTCAGTAATGAAATCATCTGCGCGTGCTACCGTTGGCTCCGACTTATTAACAGCGCCGTTAGTCATGGGCAAAGTGAACCGTCGTTTCCGACATCCACAATTCTTTCGCCGGCACCGGATTAAAAGAAAGCCCTCTCTTTCTCTCTCTCTCTCTCGCTCGCGCGCGCGCAGGTTCGCTGACTCATACGATTTACAAGAAACATCACGATACTGTAATTAGTCCATTACACGGCACGCAGATGATTTCTTCGCTTATTATGCTCCGCCGCAATACCGCCAAGTAATGCGAACGATTAACATATGTTTGATTGTCTTGCAACCGCGTGGTATAACGTTTTGATGTTAATTAGCGGCGCACTCGCGGCAGCTACTTGAATATTACGGATAACATGGCCTATAAATCACTCGTATCTCCCGTGGCTTCTTTCCCCAACGGGTACTCGTCCTTCTACATTCCTGTACCCACGGGCTCTTTCCGTCTTTCGCGCATTTTCTCCCGTTGTTTCTCTCTTTTCATTTCTTTTCACCTGACCAGGCTGCCCGCGTCTGCCGTTTAGTAACAGTTACATGATCATTTAATCGTGCACGAGCCTTTCTTGCCCGACGCTTTTTGCGCGTTATAATGTGCCTACTTCTGACCAAACAGTGCACGCTTTTATCGTTCCTGCACAAGCCAAACTTTTTACACCCGTGCAGAACGCATCGCGGTGCCTATTAGCGTTAAGAATTATCAGCGCGGTGCAGGCAATTTATATTATTTGATATTTTATGGGGCCTGATAAGCAGGAGTGGGCGGGTACCCGGAAATTCGAGTTCGGGTCGGGTATTTCCTCCGGGTTCGGGTCGGAACTCGAAAATTCGTGATACACGGATACCCGGAGTCGAAATCGGGTCAGGTAGTCGTCGGGTCAAGCAGGAAACCTGGAAATTTATACTGTTCGGAAACCCAGATTGTCATGGATTTTCGGGTTCCCACTCACCCGTACTGATAAGTGCACCGGCTATCAGATTGATAGCAGTATTAAGCCTTTAATTTCGCTCGCTGATAACGAGCGAAGACATAATGTACATAATGAGTTTGTATAAATAAAGAAATGAGGATGTGTAAATAAAGAAATGAGTATGTATAAATAAAGAAATGTGTGTGTATGAAGGAGCGTTTGTTTGAACATTTGTCTGTCGTTGATTGATCATCTTTTGTGTTGCATATATTATGTTATATTAAATACATGGTTCGTTCATTAACATTTATAGTTCCATCCACTGCTTGAACAATAGTTTCAGCTAATTAAAATCGATAAAACAAGAAAGAAATTAATGTTTAGCTCCAGCCTCTTGCAATTGATGCAAACAATTTTTATTTTGTACGAAGATCCGCAGTCTGGTCTTCACAGGTCTGCGCAGTAAATCCTTGTTCCAAAGAAACAGGAGCTTTAGGATCTAAGAAAATTGCTTATCCCCTCCACTGCGAGGCATACCCCTGTCGGTCGGCGAGTTCATACAAAAATAGTAGAACTACGCGATCTAAGAAACAGCACGGACGGTTTTTCTTGTATAAAGACTTCACTGTGTATCGTCTACTCACTTTTGTCAGAAATGCATGAACTCCGCCGTCTATTGATGTGTTATTCGACAAATTCCCTGGCTTGGTTTTGTAGCGCGGGTGTATAACAGGGTTAGGGCGTTCTAGCTCGCGTCGCCGTTTTCTTGAGAAATCTGGATGCAATATAAAATATCTCCGGATAGACCAATGTCATAAAACCCTGATCCCTTTGATACGTCGAAGTAGAAGGAAACGCGGCTGATCGAGTGCATGCACACGGAGAAACGTACGTTCACATGCAACCGTAGACGCCATATCTATGCAAATACATCAAATTTTCATTTATAGACGTTTTAAGACACTCGCGACGACAAAACGCTGAAAATAAAGCAAATGCCACGGGGAGATCCTCGCGTGTACATTTCTCGGAAGTCTGCTTGAGGAGAGAACGTGGAAGTTATTTTTATGAAACGTTTCATATCTGGCGCTGTTTATGAAACGTTAAATTAAAAGTAAGGGCGGCAGAAACTTCGGATGATGATCCCACATCTTTGACAGAGGTGCGACTGTATGTACGTTATGGCTTGTAATTTGATCTTAGGAAACCTCTTTTACGAACTGTTAGGAAAAAGATATTACAGAGCCGCACACAGCAATAAAATAGAGAAAATATTGCAACGTAATAATAAGACTGCGGATCTTTATGTAAAATCAAGATTTCCTGCGTTTGTTGCAAGACACAGAAGCCATTTATAAATTTATTACTTGATTTAATAATTTTAGCAAATTGCAACTACGCATTTTTGTTATAAATGCATAAAATCCACAGTCTAGTAATAATATTATAACTACGCTGAGGATTTTAGGCATTTGAATGGGTGAGGTTTAAAGTAGTATTTTTAAATAATATTTTCAATCTACAAAAATGACTAAAGAAAGAACGATTTTTCTATTTGGTTTCTATTTTGATCAAAGTCAAAACAAAATTTCCAAAAGATGCAAACATTCCTTCAATGTTTATATCGACAGTCCACGAGTCATGCTTTTATAAAATATTTATTCATGTACATTTGCAAAGCGATCAAAGTCATCGTCCAGTCGCGAAGTTAATTAATTTTTACCGCTCGTATTGATAATAAACGTGTTGATATTAATTCAGCAAGCAATACACTTGCGAACGATCCTCCATTATACAATAAATACGCGAGGAGAAATCAAATAGCAAATAACATTACAGGCGCGAGTGTAATCGAAACAAATCTCGCGTATCGTGTCGCTTTCGTTTGTATTGGACTCCAATAAATTTCTCATAATATTTTCATCGACGTATTAATTACGATCGTAGGATATGGGAGTGTAGAGTATCGTAAAGCGGCGATTGGCTCGGCCACAGAGCTTTTAACCAGCGCACCAATTAATTAGTAAACATCCGTCTTACTCGCCCGTGGAAATTACTTTATCCACGCGAAAAGCGAACGGTGTAATTAACGAATCGAGCAGGCCGAAATAGTTTTTGTTCGGAGACATCGGCTCGATATGGAAAAGTTCTTCCTCTCGATTGATTCCTCCACTAATGGACCCGCATATGTGATTAGAAACCGTAATTAAAATGAACCATTCGATCGATCTCTTTCGGGACATTGCCGGATTTATGTCTGTCAATCCAGTGTACAATTAACGTATCGTTATTTTATGCATATTGTATGAATCGATAACAGAGATTTGCAAACTTCCGGAAATAAATATTGCGTATACTATCTAAAACATTAGATGCTGAAAAAAACACTATACACACACACGCGATATATTCAATTTTAGACAATTTATCAGATCAAAATTTTACAATAAAATTTTGCATGCATGTTTCACTATGTTCCAGAATAACATAGCCTCTATAATTTTTATACAAAATTATCATTGTCATTATTTAAATTATTTTAATCCTTCAAGGGGTATTCTCATTAAGAGCTGTCAATTTTAGACAATTAATCAGATCAAGATTGATTATAATTGGTGAATTGTTCTCAAATTTTGCATACCTATTTAACTGTTATGAGTTTGTATTTAAATTATTGTATGATTTCATTAGATATCTCGATATGGGTTGAACGATCTTCTTCAAATTTTACACACAAATAGAGATTCCTTTATCTGGTGAACTAAAATTATGTCAATAGCGACGATAGCTTCTTTTTCATGGTTTGAAAAAGTTTCAATTTGTTCCATTTCGTTGAAAATTTGTTTTCTGCATAATTCCTGTTCGCAAGATTATACTGCTGATTTGGAGCATCAAATTAAATATTTTAATCTCTTCTTTCGGAAGACTGCGCCATTAGGCTAGATAAACTTATGTTCGATCAATCCACAATTGTCATTATTAGACTGCGGATCTTCATGCTTTTACGAAGAAATCGATTGTGTGAAATATAAAACAGTACTGGATTAGTAAAATTCAAGAATATTGTACCATTGCTTTTAACGCCACAAAGTCATTAAGGGATGAAACCAGTTTTTATTTTATTCCTGCTTTCCAGAATAAATGCAGAATATTTTTATTTTGCATAAAGATCCGCAGTCTAGTCATTATTGATTACTCCTTCGTGGACGTAAAATCAATTCAGTGAAGCACGACAAAAGTATTCCAAATTTCACAATATAATATGCATGATTTAAAGGGTGACACAGAGTCTTCACTGTTTAAAACGTCATTTTACCTAATCTTTTTAATGATATAGAAAAACGTTTAAGTAAAAACTGTAACGAAATTGTATACAATAACTTTATCTATCGAAATATTCGTTACGTTCACTTATTTTGAGTACACATTATTTGTTTTCAGGCAATTATGCTTGATGAAAACATCACATACCCTATTTCAGAAAGAAAAAGAAACTACATCCCACGAATATATTAAGAAGTATTATATTGATACACAAGCAGGAGCCTTTCGCTTGCAGGGACGAGCTATTAAAACTCCTCGCAAGATATGAGAAAGTGAAAAATGTGCTGCCTTCGCACAAAATAAACTGACTAGAGCTAGAAATTCATTAATCTTCAAGCACAAATTTGTCCGCGCTGGGTACAATATTAAATAAGTAGAAAAACGAAATAAAATAGTGACCGAGCATTGTGAAATTACGTAGAACGCGTTCCTTAAACATTTAAAATGATTTTACTCGCAAAGTTCACCGAATTTCGAAAGGCTCTCTACGATCTAATGGCTCATTGGTCCATGAATGCGATAGGTTGAAGGCTAAAGGGAATATTAAAATCGCTAGGAAGGGTGCAAGGGACCTGAGAAACGATTTTCGAAATATATGAAATTTTCAGATGGCAGAGTACCAGGTATATTTGTGTCAGACATCCCTTCGTGCTCATGGAAATGCGCACACGCACGCACACGCTCCGCGCTCGCATACGTATAGTACGAGCGAATGAACAGTTACGTGCTCCTCGAAGCATTCGGATCTACTCGAGGGAATCAAGATTTTACGACTGCGTGCATCCTGGATAGATCTTTTTGTGCGTGGCTTCCACACGGTAGTTCCACGCAAAAGGCCACGCGGTATCATCTGCAAGATACTAATCGTCCGACGACAGGGCTAGGGCAGGGAGAATCTTTTACTGCACTAACTGAGGAGGAGGGCTGCACAACACGTTGCATAACAAAAATTAAAATTACAGTTGGTATAGAAAGTATTCGTACGCTCTTTAAAATAGAATAACTTTTTAGAATTAGAAGCATTGGTTTATGAAATGATATGATTATTATTACTTATTTTTTTATGAAATTTCACCAATACATTTTTGGCATTTTTCTGATGAAAATAAGACCAAACACGATATAATTTCAACTATATTTAGTGGTTTAATTGGCTATGAACGTTTCGGGCGCAAGGGAGCACAGCGTATAGGAAAGAAAGAGACGCTCTTTACACACGCTGTTCTTCTCTATGTTCAGCTCAGCCTTTGAAGCTCAAAAAGATAGTGTCCCGTCTACGATAAATACAAACGAATCTCCCCGAGGCTTTTGCATTTATACAGGATTTACCGTACAAAATAACCTAAGTGTTTATCCATGTGGCGCAGCATGTGGAGCGGTCGGACAGTCGAGAGAACTCGAAAACGGTGGAAAAAGGGAAATTGAAAAGCGGAAAGCCGATTAGAAGATAGAGATCGACGAGTTCTACAGTGTTGCGTGAAATTTCGTACGACGACGTTAGAACCGGGCGTAATGATTTGATCAAGCGGAGTAATCGGCCGACAGGAGGAAGCCGAAATCGGATCAGACTTAATCGAGCGTGCTGCACCGGCCCCGTCCTCTAACAAGTTCCATTGTAAAGTTTAATATTTTCCGCCAATATCCCGGGGAAATATTTTCTCGCGTCCGAGCCGGCCATATTTTATTACGGCCGGATCGTCGCGCGCCCGTTATAAACTAGAAACGTAACACCGAATGGACATCGTTTACAACGCGATGACACATCGCAGGATTTCCCATTTGCTTATTTTGATTTATTAGCTCCGAGCCCCGCGTTGCGTTAATTCGTCCGTTCCCGGCGAGAATGTGAACGGAACGCGTTTACGCGTGCCCAATGACTGGCTAACGATCGAAGAAATCGGTTGTATCGAGAGCCAGAGGGAACATCCCTTTGTTCGAGTTTTCCGAATGTTCAAATACACGAAAACATTCGCATAGTTCGAATAAATGGGACCTGTCGTCCGGCTACCTTTTTCCCAGCTTTTACAGTTCGTGTTTTCATGCTAGCGTATGTTTTTGTATTGTACACAGATATTTCTCAATACAAACTCAGAGATACAATTAAGTGGACACCCTTTAAAAACTTTTTTAAAATTAGACCAAATTACTTTTTTGGGATGTAAGAAGGATTAATTTGCTAGATAATATATTTAAAAAATGATTAAAAATGTAACAATCACGATTTATAGCTTTTTTTGTCTGTGCCTATAATTAATACTAGACTGTGGACGTTCATGCAATTTGCAATTTTTGTAGGAGTATTTTAAGAAAGTTTAGTAAAATAAAATTTTATTTTCAGTGGTATAGTAGCTCCTCTTTAGATATGAAATAAATAAAAATCATACTAAATTCTATCGAATGTTAAGTATATGCTAGCATTTTTGGAACATATTTTCGGAATCCATAAATAATTATTATAATACGTTCAATTTACTAAATTCATTAATGGGGGAAATACATTTTCCAACTCCTTATGATTAATTTATAAAATTTGCATTTTGCATAAAAATCAGCTGTCTAATAATAACTTGGGCAATATAAGAAAATTTACAGCACCTTTTGTTACGAAGTCGCCCCACCGTCAATGATTCTGTAAATAAAATTCATGTTTTGTTTAAACACGAAGAGAAACTCATATTTATAAAGTCAGTTTGAAAGTATCAGGTTTCGCGAAGTAATACAGAGTGAAACAATCCACGAAATTGTTTCTGTCATGCATGAAACGTTTCAAACGATGACCGCAACTCGAAACGATTTAAAATATCCCTCGCGCAAAATGTTTAACGATCCAGAGCGGAAGGATCAAACGATCTTTCATATTACAGGAAAAGGAGTGGAACGCTAGGTCCGTGGTAACGATTCGTCTGCTGCATGCGTGAGTGCGTGAGTGCGTGAGTCAGTCTGCTGTCACGCAGGTTGCCGAAGAAGCAAGGAAGAGACCCAAAGAAGATCCTATCTCCCCGAACTGGCCTCGCCATTAGTGTCACGAGAATGGGAAGGACTTATGTTCGCGGTGGAACTACAGCGTGCTCCAAAAGTGGTTTCAAGGAGCCTTTCTGCTGTAACAAATCAATTTCTTTAACACACTACCGACGAAAAATCTATGGTACATGGCTAAACACTTTTTAATGGAATCTTCAATAGCAACAGCAATTTTCATTGTGGACTAACAAGTCATCCTCAATAACGTCATCTAATTGTTTCATTTAAGAGTGCAATGTAAAAGAAAATCCCTATACTTTCTTTTGGTTCAGCAGAATTATTGAAAATCCTATTAATAGGCTTCCGGTAGGTAAAGTGTTAACATGTTCCTGCTGTTTTATATTTTCGGAATTTATAAACCGAGTACTGACAAAGAACACAACAAATTAACGATACTAATGGACTGTCCCAAATGTTGGGACACCGTATGTTGGACAGCGCTTTTACCATGTTTTTTCATGAATGTCATGGCTGTCAACTTTATTTCTGTTTATAAACAAACTTTTCGTAAGCATTGGAAGCAACAAGTCGTGTTGACTGTAGCTGTGTCAAACGAAGCCTAAAAATATGCACTAGAAAGTTTCATTGTGTCTTTTATTGATTCGTTTTCGACTGAAAATTTGTCAACCCTAATTGATCAAATATATCTAATTTGCTGGAAATTTACTGTAGTTGATGTCTTTTGAAATGGCGTTTTTCATAAATGTTAGGATACTCCTGTCTTATAAGGCAGGAACACACAAACTTATTTTATTTATTTTGCATGTAGGCGTCGTTTTTATAAATAGAAACCTTGGTTTAAGTGTTTTGATCACAAAAACCAAGCGTGGACGACTGAAAACAGTCTTCAGAAAATTAGCTACAACTTTTTATCCGTTAACGTTATCATTATACTTTCTACAGCGGAAAGGTAGCTGACAACTATGCCTTTCCAACGGTCTAAATTTTTTTGCGTAATTCTCATCGCAGGAAATTTTATATTGGGTTGGCAAGAAAGTAATTTTGGTATTTTGAGGTGAAATGGAGCCCAATTGTTTTATTCAGGCATTTAACTTTAATGAATAAGATATTTTCCCTTCTGTTCTTTTGCCAAAGAAGAGAATAAATAAGAAAATACTTTATTGTTTAAAGATCATCGCTTGAATAAAGAAATTCGGTTTTATTTCACCTTAAAATACCGAAATTGCTTCCTTGGCAACGCAATAGTTAAAAAACAAAACGTGTCTCAACCTTCACGACAGCCCCTTACAAGTCTCTAAATCGCAGTTCTCAATTGCTAAGACTCCAGAATACATTTTCCAATAGAAAAGAAATACGTTTAGATGAATCATCGCTCAGAAAAATCTCAACCGCATGTGAAGCGATGTAATATCTCCGCGTTTATTTGCGAAAATCATAGGCGTTCGATCAATTAGCGTTAAAATGTTCGCATAATCAGCGGCTCCGGGTAACAATGCAGCTTATAGAAAGGCATTGTACGATTCAGCAGACGGTGGAAGTACAATAAATGTGATCATTGGCAGGAGGCTAATATAGTGTGCGGTGGAAATAGCGTGGCTTTAAGAGCAATCGCAATTAGTTACGGTTAGATTTGGGTAAAATAGAGTAGATGAAATAAAGAGCGTCATTTCGCAGACAGGAAATCGGACTTCATTCACTGCGCTCATTAAGTCAGGCTCGGGGACGCGCACACTTAAAATTAACCGAGAACAGATCTGCAGTTTTTAGGAGGACCGACAGAGCCGAGAGTCGGTGTTCTCCGCAATCGAAGCTAATTACGCGCTCACTGTCGCCCGGCAAACAAGGACAAGTTTGCAATTTTCATGGGCCAACGTCTGAGGAAGATTCGCCCGTGCGGACTGCAGCCACGCCATTACCGTTTTTCAGAAAGCCGTCTGTGCACACATCGATGCCAGGCGGCATTACGAGCCTGCTAATTGAAATTCTAATAACCCACGCGTCTCATTGTTGTACACGCGCCGAAACATTTCATTGAAATACCGGGCTAAGCAGTCTAAAGCAAGGATCGATGCATCAAATGTACATTAATAATAATAATGTGCATTCAGCCTCACGGCCAGGTATCAGACTTGGTTAGGCTGGTTAGGTCAGGTTTTATACAATAGCCAGATCTTTAAAACTGGAATATTGAAAAATAATGTACGGCAAAATAATCTCTACCTGGAGATTCAAATTGTATTAAATAGAAAAAAAACCGGGACGAAAAGAGAGCACACTTGGAAATTAATTTAATTTCTGTTTATTAAATGTTAGAAATTCAAGTTTTTTTATACACATATTTTTAGCCTGTCTTTTTTAACATATCTGAATGAAATGAAACGAAGCTTCATTAACTTATCTATTTTTATTGAATGAAGTAGAATTATTAACGAAATATAGAGGTACAAAATCATAGCACACTTAACGAAAAACTTGAAATATATCAGACCGACAGAAATCAATGCTCAATATTTTGTAGGACCTCCTTTACAGCTAACGACTTTAATCTTTCGGTTTGGTAAATATTATATAAGCTAATATATAATTTAGTTAATATCTTGGAATTGTCTGTCATTTTGGTATACAGCTCTGGCAAGATGTCCCCAACAATTTTCAATAATGTTGAGGTTCGAGATCTTGCTGGCCACTCCAAAAATCGAATAATTGTTTAAGAGAAGTACCATAAAAAAACTTCCTATAGTCTATTTTGGATAATCCTTTCCAATAAAAAAATCAGTCTGTCAAAGTGCCGGATGGGAATGCCCTGTTAAAGGGTTGGGGTAGATCGAGATGTTATAATTCCAATCCTCTTCATCGAAAGCTGGACAATGCCGGAACACGGAAGCCTCCGGTATGATAGGAAAGCTTCGATTATGCGGCCGTTACAGTTACAAATATCGTATACACATATACCGGTGTTGGAATATTTGTGTATATATTCGTGTAGTTGGACAGGTCTCCGCGGTTCCCAAAAAGATCGCATTACTCCGGGGATGACCCAACCGTTTCCAATAGTGAACGTAATTAGTATCGTCTACGGCATAGAGGTATCGTCGATGATGCGCATGATAGACGGACGGCCAAGTGAATACCGTCAAGCGAGTTATTCGAAAACTGTCCGATTAACGATCCGAAAGTGCCTCGGGCCAAGATTCAAAATACCTCGACGGACATTGTATTCTCCCATACATTCCTACGGCGTCTCGTGTTCCGGGCGTTGGAAGCTGCACGAGAGAGCAGCTCCTGCAGCTTCTCACGATATCCACGGAAAACTCCACGGGGGCCACGTTCCGGAATTTGCATCTTCTATCGAAAATGGTAATTAGAGGCGAAGCGTAAACTTTAATTAGAATTACAATTGTAAACACGGCGCGTCCGCCAGTCTTCGAATCATTAAACGCGCTCTGTGCGCTCCTACTCGCGCGTTGCTGCACCGTGATTTTGTTTGTACGGAGTTTCGAGTCCCGTATAAAAACACTTCGTTCCCCATCCAACTTCGGCAGTAACCGACGCCCCAACACTTTATCGGCGAAACAGTCCCGACGAAACCCATCATAGGTTCGTTTCTATGAACACGTACGCCACAAATTCGCCCGAGTTACACACCGAACGATGCTCGCGGATTCGTTAAAAGTGTGACACCGGTAACTCTTGTTAAGGTAAACATCGCGTATATATTGTGGAACGCCACGTGGAACCTCAATATTTCCCACCATGTTTTAATTTCTCACCATTAAAGAGTTGCAGCAGATACAAAAAGGTATTTCGACACCAAATTACCGATTTGCGAAGAAACGTCGATATTTAAATTGTGATCATTTTTTAAATCAAAGCTTGGAACTTCTATCTTCAATAAACTAGCACAATTTTTATAAAAAAGTGAACTGATGTTTTCCATCGGACATGCTACCAGTTGAAACATTAAACAATTTTTTTTGGTAAACGAATCAACGACAGATTTGAGGATTGAAGCATTAAACAGTTATTTTGATAAATGAATCAATGACAGATTTGAGGATTGAAATATTAAACAGTTTTCTTGGTGAACGAACCACTGATAGATTTGAGGATTGAAATATTGAACAGATTTTTTAGTGAACGAATAAATGATAGATTTGGGGATTGAAACATGAAACAGTTTCTTAGGTGAACGAATCAATAATTGATTTGAGGATTGCAGCATTAAAAAGTTTTTTTGGTGAATGAATCATTGATAGAGTTGAAGATTAACTCATCCCCCTTTTCAACGATCTTTTAAAAGGTTTTGTACGATCTTTCTTCACTATTTCATAGAACAAAAATGAGTGAACAAATTCGATCGTATAAAATCCTCGTGGTGTACCTTAATCTGTTAACTGTTTTGTTTCACTTTGAGAACGCGCACTTCTGGGCTGATTTTTAAGCTTCATCATTTTTATGCATTCTGCATAAAACTTTTTGGAGAGATATCTCTGCACAAGTTTCCTGAAATTCGTCTTGTGCAACTATCCTTTTTATTCTCGAAAATCGAAAAGTTCTATCCCGAGCATGCGAAGAAAAGAAACTCGGTTAAATTACACTGAATGGCGGTGCTTAATGGGTGAAACGATTAATTTCCGCACGCGAAAACGATTCGCTTATTGAATTTACCCGACTGCCTGTGCGTTTAATGGACTCGGATTGAGCGGCGAAGGAACTCCGAATGCTGGATGATTCCTCAGAAATACTTGGCCGAATCGGCAATTAGCAGCCAATATTTTCACTCTTTTCCTCGTCTATGCTGCCGCTCTAGGGTTACTTCCGCTGGAAATTCACGTTTGTCACGGGAAATCCGCGGGGGCGTTCGTATTCGACGAAATACTGCATATAATCAAAGCTATCAAAGAAATTTTTATGTTTGTTGGCTTTTGTAAGTAAATTTAAGTGCTGAACAACAAACTCGAGTCTATGCCTTCGATTCTATGTAACGTTGTTCTTTTAAAAAAAATTATCTGGCCATTGTACAGATTCAACAAGACCGAAAACATTTCTCGCGAAATTACGCACCGTTAGTGCGCAACCATTTTTTCGGCCTCGAGTCTTGAACAATCGTATCAGATTGGGATTTCGCGGTGGTTTCGCGTTTCTTGCGGATAAGAAGGCTCCTATTCGCCGGCAACAGAGCCTCGATTACGATGTCTGCAATCAGATTCTGCATTCAAGACAATCGATGACTGAGAACAACGCGATTCCGTCTTTCCGCGCAAGAATAGAGATGGATACTCTCAAGCGGATAATTAGGAACGATCGATTCGCTGAGCAACGTGTATCGTCGCGCCAGTCGAGACTATACAAACTAATAATTTTCGCTTGAGTTGTTTAACGCGTACTTCGATTTTTTCTCTGCCGTACGTAAAAACGCCAATGTCTCATCAAATTAGCTTTTTTACATTAAAAAAACAGATTTTTACATTAAAATAAAACAAGTGCTAATACCAAACAAATAGTACCAAAATATTGTAAGGAAAAACGTGTTTAATAACAAAATTGGTCAGACGTTAAACATTGACCACATCTGTCGACAATTGTCAACGTAATTTTACAATTCTTCTGCTGTCTCTGATTTCAATTTATTTGGTGTATACAGAACTACAAAGTTGTAATAAAATTAAATATACTGAACACAATTATAATAACTAAAATCTGTACAATTTTTCAGTTTATCTAATATTTATAGAATTACAAAGATGCGACAAAATGAGACGTGCTCTGAATAAAATTTAAATTATAAGTTTCCACTTCATTTAGTATTTTTCTTTTGGAGATGAGAATTAATAACACATGAAATGACCACTGGAAAAATCATTACGTGTACATTATGTGTACGGAATCTAATTTGGCACGAATTGATTTGAATATCCTCTTTTCAACGTGTTACGAGATTCTATCCATGCGTCAATTGAATAATCAAATTTAACCATTTCAACTCTGTCAAACTAAGTAAGTGTGTAAACGCAGTCGCCACGCGAGGCGTATACGATAATTCAAAATGATTAACGAGTGCTAATTGTACGGCGAACGTTTGTATAAATTTACATTCTCAACCAATAGCTTGCCAAACACGTATTAAAGAACCATTAATTGATAAGCTAAGTGCTGGGTAACTAACACTAAAAATAAATCAAATTTCGACGATAATGTTGCAAGATGTGACAGTGAATTTGAAAATCATTGATTTTAATAAGATCCGTGTACAGTCTCAATTGTTATAAAGTATTTGTACGAGCTTCACTTGTTACTTGGTAAATTGCCAACCATTCAAGTTTCTCTTTAATACATTGAAATTATATTTTCAAGATAGAAAAAGAGTTACAGAAAAGATACAGAACAAGAGTTCGATGTTTTGAAATCGTCAAATAAGGAAAGATTATTCCTACGTTTTTGACCGACTCGATTCATTGCCTGCGAGTCGAATTGCTAACTTTTATGGTGTTATCAATGTGCAAACTGTGAATTTTTATGGAAAATAAAAATCGTGTGTGACATTGCTTAACTGTTAGACGATTGCATAAGTTCGTACCCGATTTGAAAATAAAATTCAATGATTAAATTTCAAAGAATACAGTTTTATTATTCAATTATATAGTCACCATTCTTTTCTAATTATAGAAATTTTGCAGTACAGTTTGCAAAATCTATGAAAGTCGGACACAAACTTATGTACTAATATACAGGGTGGCGCAGAATGATCTTTATGGTTTGAATTCCTTCTAACTTTTTTATTTTATTTTTATTAATTTTATTTCGTAATATTGTAAACAAGATTTCTACAATTTAGTATGGAAAGACTTTTAGAATTTAATATGGAAAGATACACAACAGAAGGTCGAACAAAAATCATCGAATTTTATTTTGAAAACCGACGTTTTCAAAATGAAACGTTCAATTGTTTTGACGCAGCGTGAATATCGTCGATATTTCAATGTGCCGACGGCACCCACAGCGCCAACAATACATCGTTTGGTTGCTTTTCGGCAAGGAGGGTCAGTAAGGAACCTCCCCAGTACACGAAGACCTCGTACGGCGCGGCGCACACAAATGAAATCGTCGGCACATTGAAATATCGACGATATACGCGCTGCGTCAAAAGAATTTACTGTTGGGTTTCCAAAATAAAATTCGATGATTTTTGTTCGTTGTTCTGTTACGTGTCTTTCCAAATTAAATTCCAGAAGTCTCGTTTACAACATTCTGGAACAAAAAAATTGAAAGTATGTTGAAATAAAATAGTTATAAAGAGTCCAAGCCATAAAGGTCATTTTGCGGCACGCTGTAAATTACATTACTATTGTTCGACGATAAAAATTTGTTCAGATGTCATACTTGAAAAATATAACTTTTCAGCATTGTCTCGAGCACTGCGGCAGCGGATCGATCTCCGGCCGGCATCGATATGATTTCTCGATTCGAGAGATCTTGGGAACGGGAGAGCGCTGATGGTCCGACCTAATATTTACCGGATGGGATCGGCGCGGCACCGTCGGTGCGTGTTCCCGATCAATTAACAATTTGTCTGGGAATCGGGCGCGCTCGGATCGCCGCTAATCCAGCGAAAAATCTCGATTCGGGAACAATGGGTACCCACGAGAGATCAGACTAGAAAAATAACGGATGGCGCGGCGTATTTCGTCGGGGCTTTGATTCACGATATTCCCGGGTGGTGGTCGGCGTATGCAGTTGCAGATGCGAGGCCGGGCAGGCGGTGGCGTGTGCAACAGTGTGCCGCGATATGACGCGCGGCGGCCGCGAATTTCGCGAAGCGCGAGCGAGAGACCCGCTTGGTATCGCACGCGCCTCTATACGGAGCCACAACCACGTAAGGCCTTCTTGTTCCGTGACGAACGACGCCAACGATGTCGCGTTTCCGACAAGCACGAGCAACATGCGTGCCTACGCAAGATTAGCGGAATGAGCCTGGCACACCGCGCCGACTACAATGCGCGCAGCTCGCCGCAACGCGCGATCTACGGACCTGTAGCAGGAACCTGGACCTTAGCCACAGTGGACCCAACAAGTATTAGATCATCGCGCAAGTCTCGTCAGTTTGGGTAGCTAGGGTATATGTACCTATTACTGCGGTACCTTTTCCAGTGAGATTAGAATACGCGTACAAAAGAATATATAAATAAAGCTTTTTAAAATCCACGCTTATATTAAAATGCACTAAAAAGGAGAAAATAATTTTTTAGTCAATATAGTTTACATACTTTTTTATTTTCTACTCTTTAGTCTTTACATATCTTGTAATCGATTTTAATTACCACTTCAACCAAGATCTTTTGTAAAAGGGAATCCTATAAATTATGATGTATTTGACACATAATCCAGTAGATTTGTATCCAGGGCGGCTGCAGATCGAAGTTTCGATCCTGTAGGATCAATGGTTCAGGAGCGATGCTTGCTTAAAGAGTGCAGTGTTTTTGAAAACGGCTCTCAGCATTTTCTCTGAAATTTTTTCGAAATGTCTTTTCACGTCATGCAGGAAACTAATTGTTCTAACTTCTCAAAAAAGTTAGCGTTTTTTTCATCTTTAGAGACCCGGTCAGTATAGTGGACAAACTTGGGAATTTTGCATAACATGTTGGTTGTAGATGGAATTTGTTCATAAGAGAAATTCAAGTTTTCTATTTGAAAAGGCCGGCCCTTAAAGGTTAAAAGTGTCCGTATGTGATTGCGAGTGACTCTATTTCTATGTACCACGTTTTTTGCTCGTGAAATGGAATACAGTGAGCCACGAAAGTGTTAGAACGCACTTTAAAACAGTATCACCTTTTTATAATCGTACCAAACAGCCTGATGTTTTCTAAGCAATTAGAAACATCGGTTCTCTGTCAGTTTCGAACGCACCCCTAATCTGATTGGAAAAATGTTATGCACTGATTGTGAGCAGCAGGAATAAAATTTATTTCAACAATTCTACCACATTTTTAAATTGATTTCATCCCTTAATGATTTTGCTACACTAAAAACATCACAATACTGTTTTATAATTCACCCAATCAATTTCTTCACAAATGCATCAAGATCCGCAGTCTACTGATTAGGCATTGAATCCACTTCACTTTCAGAGATTTCATAGTTGAAAAATAAGGAAGACCCACCCCAGAATAGCAGACCGGAGAACGGCTTCACGTGTTACCGGCGCGGCGCGGCGACTTCCCGAAGAATCACGAGCCAACCCGCGTTTCAAAGTAATTATTATCTGCCGGCACGCAGCATGGAACAGGAAAAAAATAATTGCAGGTACGATCGGAACGAGCGGACCCGACGCGCTACCCGCTCGTTTATGCTCGCCAAGCCGCGCCGGGGCCTCGATATCGAGGATTAGAAGCGTGCACACGTGGATCAAGCGCGCCTGTGAACTCCCGTAACCAGCCTCGAGACGATGCACGCCGCGATTATTAAGTTATTTTCGTATAAAATCATTCGGCACACTCACTGCCAGCCGTCGCACGCGTTCGCGATTTTCTGTTTCGCTGAACGAAAATTAAATTAGGGCTCGCTGTAATGCGAGACGTCCTCGTCGTACGAAACCGAGAGCGTAGAAAGACAGAACTGAATAAGTTGTATTATTAAAATTCCATTGTAAGGATAAAAAAATATTTATACGTATTTTTCCGTTAGACTGCGAATGTATAAGCAACCGCGAGCCTTGTCTTTGAAGCCAATCGCAGCGACTTTTCACTAGCATTGCGTAATTTTCGCGCGGTTATGCAACGATGTTGTTGCGCAATGGTATCGAAGACGCACGCTCCATTCCGAAATTCCGCTTTCAGCTGAAGGATTTTGCACCGGTGATCCAGAACTGAGAATTACTAAGTTCGCTGGCATAAACTGTCAGTGGATCTGATCGAACATAAAAACAGTTTACTCACGTAGACCGGTACATTATGCTGAATAATAGTGCTGAATGCGATTCCTTTGGAACCGCGAATTCAGTATACCACTTCCGGGTTAAGAAGAAGCGCGCGAGACATAGAAAGCGGGTAAACTGGGCTCCAATAACTTTTCCAAAATTGTTTAACAGGCATTCAAAGGAAAATTACGTGAGATTATTTGCTAATATTGTACCAGTAATTTGTTTAGTTTTGCGCTTGTCCCTTAGTATGTAAATTTTAGGTTAAGATTTTTGTTTTGTTTTTCTTTTTCTTATTGTATTTTTGTTATTTTCTATTTGTTTTTATCAGTTCCACAAAACGTCTGTAAACTCCTGTATAAAAGGACCTCGGTCCGTATATAATAATAATAATAATTGTGTTCGGTGTTGGATAAAGCTCGAAGAAGCGCAGACAACGGTCGATAGGGAATCCATTTCGCGGCGAAGGCATCATCGCGAGAGAAGAAGCATGATCGGACCAAACCAATATCGAAAAGCTGCAAAAGCGCGCGTTGCAAAACGTTCGCGAGCGATCGCGTGTTTGCCAAAAATGTCTTGGCAAAAAGGTATCGGCCGGTCTGTGTGCAAAAACGTAGTTCGATTCCGCCGGAGCGTGGACTCAATTTGCACCGGGGCCGGGCTGAGGAATCGAAGTTCCCATTACGATGGGAAATAGAAGCAAATCACTTGGGCAAACATTGTTTCCATTCGGCGATTCATCAATTAAATAAATTCGAAAAGAACGAGCCGGAACCGAGTATTAGCCTCGAGTGCCCGATTCAATTTTCCCCTCGGCGCGACGCGACGACGACGCTTGCCGATAAAACGACGACACCGATCGCCGCGGCGGAGGTGGATCCAGGGAAATATACACAGATCGAGCGGGGATCCATTCGATCTTCCGAGAGATCAGCTCCGTCTGAACGGCTATGTAGAAACCAGCCAGAACAACCGAGCAGCACGATGCTGCACTCGCTTCCGGCGCCGATAAGATCGCGATCCGTCCGCATCGAGCTGCAATTAATAATCACGCATACGTTGCGTGACGCTATTGCGTATCGACGTAACTGCGAATCCTTCGTCCGCCTTTTTACACACGAATCGAACACCGTTACACGATCTGGACGAAACAACAGCCCACGCGTCCTACTGTTAGCGGATTTCATGCATTTATGGATAAACTGAGCTATTGCGAAAGAAAGAAAACATTTGAGAAGTTTAAACATACAATTGCTCCATTTTCAACTCGCTTAAATCACTAAGAAAGAAAATGGACACAGTCAGTTTCATAATAGCGGATTTTATGCATTCGTGATAAAAATGAGCCTACTCCAAAACAGAAAAACATTGAAGACACTTGGAAATAAAATTATACCATTTTGAGCTCTCTAGTCAGTCTCATAATAGGTCGGCTGCAGATTTTATATGTTCATGATAAAAGTAAACCTACTGCCAAACAGTAAAAACATTAGAGAAAAATTTAAAAACATAATTCTACCATTTTCAACTCAATAAAATCAGTAGAACAGCCATTATAAATCCACTCCGCTCATTGGACGATGACTGTGTTGTATCGTTTGGTGAAATAACTTAAAATGACCGATAATCGAAACTGCGAAGTAAATGTCGCTTTATATAACTGTTTCCTAGACAATTGGTTATGTACAAGCCGAAAATTGCATCGAAATTGGTCAACATTGCTGTGAGCAACAAAAAAAAAAGAAAAAAAATTTTTTTTTTAAATCACGGTCATACAATATCGGTACAAAAGGCGTTTAAGCACTTAGGGGAATCGTCGGTGGGCACTATATCAACTAATTAGAACGGCAGGCAACAATGTGAATATGATTAACTTGTTTCTCCAGTCGCAAATTGCCAGATCTCGGTTATCGCGCGTGTATGACACCGGTAACGAACGCGATAACAGGCTTGATAGATGATAGTCAAACTTTGTTGATACTTTGCGACAATAGTATGTGGAAAATTGAACGACGACAGTGTCGGTGACATAACGTTATTATATCTCATTCCAGCAGCCAGCGTCCCCCCCTACTCTAGCCACGCTTTACATCCGTATCACTAGCTATCTATCTTTTCTTTCTTTTCCTCCCTCCCTTTTTTCCGTGATCGCGACGCCACCGGCACCGACGGATCGACGAATAAATTTTTTATCGTCCCCACCGACGAATCAGCTAGCAACGGTCTTTTTCTCCTTGTTTTTATCGATTCCTCTAGCTTCCTCTTCCGCAGCCTACCTTGCCCCACCAACCCCTGTTTCTGTTCCAACCCCTTTCAACGTGGCCCACGATTCTGTTACACTGGGTCTCCCGGGTCATTTTCGGATACGTTAAATGCTCCCACGGGACCCGGCACTTATTACCGATGATATCGTGATTCGACGTGTTTCTATCCGTCCCCCCACCCCTCTGCCACTGTTTTTTTCCTTTTCTCTTCCGACCCTGGTCAGTTTTGTCCGTCGACGTTACGTGGCCGCGATCCGAGAACATGCCGGCGTTTATTGGCGGTAAAGAATAATGTTGCTTCGCCGGACGCGCTGACGTTTCCAGGGACGATCGATGGGTCGTGCGTGTCTTCGAGTTGCGTGGAGGATTTTTGTTATTCCCTCAGGCCGTGTTTCTTACTTAATGGACACGCTCGATTCCAATGTCGTGGAAATCCAACGTAGGGCCCGTCTCGAATGATGCGACACGAGACAGTCTCGCAGGCAACATTCGAGAAACTACAGTTGTGTCTAGGATTGGCATGAACTGCCACTTTTAGATCACTCGTGATTCGGTCATTTTCGTAGTACCCAATCACGGTCATTTTCACAGCATAACTGTAACGTGTATATATGCATTCGCAAGTCTTTTTCTTGCTCTACAAACCTATTTGCTTCAATATGTTTCGAATTAATTAATTTCAATCAATTTTCAGGCTTTTTTAATGGATGTTCCAGAAAGCAGAAAAATTCATCTTCGACGTCTGCTCGATCGAACTGTTCACTTCATGGGCTTTACTCAAAAACTTGGTGCTTGGGTGCCACACAACTTGAGTGAGATGTCGAGCCGATGTCGAAAATGAATTTTTCTGCCTCCTGGAACATCCATTGAAAAAGCCTGAAAATTGATCAAAATTAATTAATTCGAAAAATTGAAGTAGATAGGTTTGTGGAGCAAGAAAAAGACTTGCGAATGCATATATGTTTACCCAACAAAACACAAAATTGCGGGAAAGAAATAGAACACAAAAAACGCGGGAATTTATTACACGACCCAATACATGAATATTACGATTTCGAAATCGAGTCGAAGAATTATTTTATTTCTAAAATACTGGAATAAGATACACAATTGTAAATAAATAAATTCTTCATTTTTTCTTTCTTTAACGATTGGAATAAGCTGAAAGCAATGTATATTGACATTGTCAGATTCACTTGACATGTTTACTGTTTTCAATTCTACCGTCTCATTACTGTCACGAATGCATGCAATCCGCAGTCTAATGGTAACAGTAGCTCTTTTCCAAGCAGACCGCTAATGAATTCTATATAATTTTTGGATTCCTGCGCATTAAACTCGCGAACAAACTGCAGCGGGTATAGCGACCCTGTAATAAGTAGCGAAAAACATATAGCGGGTCGTGAAGCTTAAGGGTATCGCTTTACACACTACTTGAGTACACCTCGAGTAGTTCATTACTCTCCTTCGAACGAGTATACAAACTCACGAAGGGTGTTATTGAGCAGAATACATGTTACGCTATTTTTGCGTTTCTGCCCTATACTTCTCCCGCAGAAAATAATACACGAAACATTTTTTAGTTCAAGTTTAGGAAAGTTGTTCATATACATATACCTTCTGACGGTGCCACCTGCTTGGTAGTTCCAGCATTAACACTAACCGTTTCGATCACACAATGTGACGGGTACGCGTTGTTTTATAAACATTGCACCACCGAATTTATTCAGATTTTCCGCAATTTCTATACCGGATGCTAGAATGAAGAAATTTCTTTAGTAATTTCTAATGGAAGCACCTTCACCATTCCAACGATTATTTTATTATAAACGGACCGAAGCCCTCTTGCATAAACGTTTACACAATATAAAAAAAGACTTTACGTAAAATAGCAAAGAAGGGACATGCACAAAAATGTGTCGTGTTTGGACTCATTTTAATCAGGAAAGTGTCGGGAATAGATTAGCGAATGCTTCATTAATAGATAATTATAAACAAAAAACAGACCAAAACTGTGCGCATAAGACCGCACAACCGAAATGAGATTTCCAGGAGTATTTCTCGCTCACTCGGCTAAAATCAGCTCTCCAAATAGCGTCTCACCTTTGAGCGTGACGGATCAGACACATTCGCTGCCCAGCAATTGCGTACGCCTAAAGGAGTTTTCACTCCAGAAATATGCAACCTGTCGTTTGACCGGTCGTGGTACGGTTAGTGTTAAAAACCTGTTTAAAAATGCACGCGGTACTAGAAGAACTTTAGCGTTTGTTGTTTCTCCATGAATATCGCACGACATTCCGTATACCTGCTGTCCGACATTACCCGCGTTTACCGCGTGCACGAAGGGAGTTACATCCGGTCGTCGATAGTTGATCGATGAATCGCGGTGATACATGCTAAATTATCAATAGAAAAATCCTATCCCGGAAGGAGCGTAGCATTCGCGTGCGAGCTCGAGGGGAAAAAGAAACGCGAGTGCGCCGAGCGGTGTGTAGCGGAGGGTACAGAAAACGAACGCATCGCTTTGTGTAGCGTCGCCGTGAGAGTGCCGTCTTGGCGGACGCAAAAGACAGAGTAAAGTTGAGCGCGGACAAAAGAGCCCTAAGAAGGAGAAGCGAAACGTAGAACGCGGGTAAAAAATAGCCGCGGGGATAGCGGCCAGAAGGAAAGAGAAAAGAGGGACAGAGAGAGAAAGGTAGGGCGGCACGGCGTGCATGTCCGCGCGACTCATGCACGCTCGATTAAACGTGCATTCACGATCGATCAAAGGTCGATCGAAGTCGACCACGAACTGAAAACAGTAGTCACGAGAGGAGAGAAGCGCGGAGGCCCCGGGAACTATTTGCTCGGTTCTGTAAATACCTGACCGGGGAACGACGCCGGCCAGGAGGAGGGCCGGACCATCCTCGGCCCGACTCGGCCCGGTCCGGCCCGACCCGGCCTGGCGAACCGAACCCCCGTTGCAGCACGCTTGATGCGCCGGGGCATGCATCCGTGCATACGTGTACGAAAGGCAGAGGGCGTAATACGCGGGCTCCGGCTCCGATTTTTCTTCGGGAACGGCTTGGAATGCGGCCCGTCGTTCGCAATCGCGCCAATTTTCAAAGATTATCGCGCCAGCGGACCGTGCGAACCTGAGCCGAGCCGAGCCGAGCCGAGAGCCCGGACCGCTTCGTAAGTGGCCTTACGAGCAGCCGCCTCTCTAACCGGCCAACCAGGCGAACCCTGCGCTAAGTTCCGGAAATCCTTGATATACACGAAGATGGGCTGTTGGTAGCCGTGCGGTACCGATTATGTTAGTCGACCGAACGCGACCGGCGATCAAAACCGGCGGTGATCGATCCCTTGGCGCGAGAGCTATATCCGCGGTGCGGTGCGGTGCGCGGCGGTGGCCGGGGACTTTCAGGTGGCGAAGCCTGCTGTTTTCGACTTATCGTATCGAGAAAGGGTCGTGAGCACGATCCAACCAACGGTAGTCGATCCAGGGGAAATTAAGAGGGGCCGGGCCACGGTTGCTACCATAGGCCGTGCCTCTTCTCCTCTTCCTAGCGTTACATTGATTCGAAGCCCGCACGTAATTCCCGGCCAATATTCGCTCCGCGCGCCACTAACGGCCCGGGGATTCTGCTTAGGAATTTATTTATTGCTGGACAGGGCCGCCGGTGCGTATTCTGGATGATTAAGAGGGGAACGAGAGCCACCCGGTTAATGGAGAAACCAGGAAAGAGGCGCATGCCGGGGCATACATTGTTGCTACCCGGATACGATGCTCACCTTCGCCAGAGTATCGATCTTGATTATGCATGAGCCACGGAGAAGACTTTCGGCCCGATCATAGAAAATTCGTTCCGTTCGTCTTTCATTACGAGGGTCAGCCAACGGATCAGTTACACCCTCGTCAGCCGAGAACTTTTGCTTTGAGAAAGGGCTGCGTTGGTAGTCATTAGACTGCGGATCTTTATGCAACATAAAAATTGTCTGCATCGATTGCAAGAAGTGGTATAATTAAATTGAACGTTGTTTCTTCTCTTAATGATTTTAATAAACGAAAAATCATATATCGATGTCTTCAATTTTTTCAGTTTTTCAACAATTTCCAATCTCATCTACTCAATCTTCCTATAAATACATAAAGATCCGCAGTAATCATGTTCCGCGACGATACTATAAGACACGCGAGGAAACGAATGAACTAGTGGCGATGAATTTCTTCTTCCCTCATGCTTGAGGACGTTGTTTACTTCGTATATCTAGCAACATTCAATTAAACCGTGGTTCAAGGACTTTCATCGAGAAATGAAGAGATACGCTCTTGTTGCTGCTACAGGTTTATTGTATACCATTTTAACCTTGCACTGGTATCGTGGGGTCTCTGATAGCCCCAGGACTATTTTTGTACGCTATTTTTCGCTACATTGCACAACAATTTCAACCATGAAGTTCCTTTTGTTAATTTTTTCTTGCTTTCCATTTCACTTTTTATGTAAGTTTAAGTACAAAACACCTGCTTATCTAATTTCTGTTTAATCTGTTTAACACTGAACCTACCGAGCTTTGCGAGTAGCCGCTATATGTTGCCTCACGGAAGTAACAAAATTAAATTTATTTAATAACTTACTATCGAAAAATCCCAGCCTATCTATCCGCGGCCACGGGATAAATTAATGAACGCGCGTAACGAATGGCTCGGAAGAAAACGTTAATCACGAGGGTGATTATAGCATTTAAATATTTGCCAATAACTCGGCTGTCCGTTTCATTTCCTCCATTCCACGGTTCTAACGTTTAAATGTTCGTTGGGGAACCGTAACTGCTCGTATATTTCACCGGCCACGGACAACTTAATTATTTCCACAAAAGCTCGTGCTCACTATTCAATTAAACCTATTATCGCGATCCATTCGATTATTTGTTTTATACACTATTCTAATTGTATAACGTGTAATAATATTTCCATGGCTCCCGCCCCCACCGCCCCACCCTTCACCGGTCTCGGTGCTCGAGTCTTTCGTTTCCTCCGACCGGCGCACAGCGCCGTGGCATCGCATACGCGCAGACCGCGTTAATTATCGTTAATGCTATAATGTGATTTAGCGTGCCGGTATACCCCGAGCGCATTGTTGTAACACCTTTCGGTTCGTTTCGCGTAACACTGTCGCCGGCAATAATACACACGTTCTACGGGGTGCGGCGGCGGTGCTCCTCGCGATCTATTCTTTTGTCCCGGGCCGCGCCGCCGCCGGGGGAGTTTATGTAATACGTGACCGTGTTCCGTGATAAAGAAATTCGCGAACACACGACACATGGCATTTCCAGTTGAAATTAAGGCAACCTTGAATTAAAACGCGAAATTAAATTTAAACCCGGCGGCGGCTGCGGGGGCTTCTCCGTGCAGGCCCTCTGCCTTAGGCCGCGCTCACAGTGACTCCGATGTCGGACGATTCGGCCGGCGGCCGATGTTTTACACGCTCGAAAAAAGAGACAGATGCGTCGGACGTCGCAAAGTGCGTTGAATCAATGGGATTTTGGAACAAAAACCATAACAGTATCATTCAGTATCGGGTCAGTATCATTTTCTTGGAAAAGTATGCCTTCAACGTCGTCAACAGGCTCAGAAATAGTTCGAATGAAAGTAAAAACCTTAGTTTTTCTTTCTTCGTGGTTGCTTGAAAACCATATCTCGAAGATAGATTTATTAGTAATAGATCGCTTAGAATCTGAAAAAATTCATTTTTAATTGTCGGGCAGCTAGGGGCAGCTAATTTTTGTGTAATCCTAAGAACCCTTCAGTGACGACATTGCATAATAACACGGAAGTTTATTATTTTATTTTTGTCCCATGACACGCGGAGTAAGAGCAAAAATATGCCCTACCCATGTCAGAGCATTTTTGACGATACTCATTATTCATCGAGACAATTAACTAGAAAGTATCTTGATACATTTACTTCATTTCTTTTAATCATATCTTCATTTTTCCGGGCTTTATCTAATTTCAGTATTCTTGGTACGCAACAATATTGATATTTGACAGATCTACATATTTTTTCCAACGTGAACCAGCTTTGCTTTCCGCATGGTATGATTTCATAAAATGTTTATAATGTCAAAAATATTTGTTATAACTACATACTTGTACTATTGAGAACAATACCCATAAATAAATTGCAAGATTGGAAAGAAACAGAGAAAAAAAGATTTTTAAAGAAAAGGGAAACAAAGAGAAATGGACTTAAAGCTTAAAATTGAAAGAATACAAATCGAAAATAGAAAAAAATTATTAATCGTAAAAGGGATTTGATCACGCAATCTCTACTACCATCCTCGCTACTCGAATTTTTTG
Source organism: Lasioglossum malachurum (assembly GCA_028455605.1). Classification (NCBI taxonomy): domain Eukaryota; kingdom Metazoa; phylum Arthropoda; class Insecta; order Hymenoptera; family Halictidae; genus Lasioglossum; species Lasioglossum malachurum. Next base: position 8,258,918 of record CM052318.1, read on the forward strand.
TCAAAAACGTCAAAAACGCTCGGACATCGGTCTGCTTATTTCTGCTCTAAAAGCTCACAAGAAAAGTTTCATTAAAATCGGCGATCCCACCACTGTGCCCTCTGCTTGTGGGTGGAGACATCAAACGACGCAGAATTGACTTTCGATTTAAAAGGAGTTTCCTGCACAAGAGATTCAGAACGAAGAAAATCATTTTAGTGGGATCAAAAGGACGTCGTACATTATAAGCTGCTTCAACCTGACTAGACAATTACTGTAGATTACTATCGGCAACAATTAATGAATGTACAGGGTGTAAAGAAATTATATGTCGCGGCTACCATAGGATGATTCTACACCCTCGATTTAATTGAAGTTGAATTATGGAAGCTGCCAAAAAATTTACCTCGACCTCGAATTCTAAGGTGAAAAGGTCAACAATTTATTTTTAATTGCATTAATTGCTTTTGCACTTTTGACCCTTGCGATTTGGTTCAATTTCAACCAAATCGATGGTGCAGAATCATCCTATGGTAACCGCGACGTATAATTTCTTTACACTGACATTGAGTGTCCCGCCGCGTCAAAGCGTTAATTTTTCAGCCGATACTCGTTCGACCAGATTTCTCTCGATCGTGTTATTACGTGCATAATAAGAAAACGCTAATCTTAAGTAAATGGTGGTTTCCTTATTTGCTGCAAACGATCGGCGATTTTCGGGATCGCAAAAAGAGGTCGATTCCGGGGCTGAAATTGGCGAATGGCCGGTGAATATGAAAGCGATGATCGTGCGCGATTTTGAGACAGTCTGAACGTTTAGGGCGATCGCTCGGGGCTACAGGTATAGGAGCCTATCTTTAAAAACGAAAAATCCATCTGGCTCCGGTCGAAACTCTCTCCGGGGCTGCGTTTGAATAGCTAATGTTGCGTGCTCGACGAAACCGCGGCGCGGCGCGGTTCGGTGCCTCTCTGTCCCTCGTATCTATATCTCCCCTTGGCTGCTCCCGCAGAAAACGGTATGCGTGAATGCGTTTCGCCGGATCGCCAATGCGTGTACAGCTCTTTTTAAACGAGATGGCCGCGCAAGATTTCGCCGGACCTACCGGAGCCATCGATACAATGCTCGGACCCTTATGGGAGCCGGCAGTAAATTCATTATTTCTAACCTCATCCGTTTTCGACCTAACACCTCTGATACTTTTTCTATGAGGACGTGAAAAAAGAATATACAATCTTGCTCGTGATGAAGACTTGACTTGATCTACTAAACATCGATATTTAACAAATATTCCTTTTCCCGGAGGAATTTATAAATGACAAGGAATTTCTGATCATAGAATATGTAAAGAATAATCGTAGCGCAAGGGTCAAGATGTTAACCTTGAAGATTTAATCCTTACCACTAGAGTGGTGACTCAGAGTCAGCACTAAAAATTGTTATACATTATTCACAATATTGCTTACGTTAATAAATCTGTTGGTATCTACACAATTACTGAATGTACAGGTTGAGTCTCGTAACGTGACGATCTCAAATAACTCGTAAATTGTTTGTTGAACAAACAAGATGTTCAAACAAATGTTGCACTGTTATTTCGATTTGTTATCAAGATATGAAGGTCACCTTCAGTTTTTTAAATTGAATGCCCAATATTTTTTCTCGGACTCGAATTTCCAATTTTTCCATAAATGCATTAAATCCGCAGTCTGGTTGTTAGCATAGAAATGAATCGATCCATGGAAATTAATATTCGGCTGGACATCTTGCGGATGCGAGGCGAACAGGTTGAGTAAACGGAAAAAACAAAGGTGCAATGACAAACCAACGTCAAATTTCTAAAGGATCACGTCCTCGCGTGGCCTGGCCGCCACGAAAGAACCACTTGGCTCGTTTTAGCCTATCTGCACCGGGTAATACCCAACCTATGTCGTGTCCTTCGACCACGCAGGAGCCAGACCGCCCGGTTCGCCCTCGCAGGATCTTCTGTTCGGGCAAACACGCGATCCAATGCAGTCTGCGCCACGCCGATACCCCTTCGAGACCCTGAAATGGGACCTATTCATTTACAGTATTTCGCTGGTTCTCTGCTATCTCTTAGCGGCGATCGATTTTAGAGGCAAAACGGCGATGGAGAGAGAGAGAGAGAGAGCCATGTGTTTGCTCCAGTTACGAAATGTTCCGAGGAAACAGGCAAGCGTTACGCGTCGCGCGTATATGCGTTTATTATAATGTTACAGCGCGTTAGGTGTGTTACGGCTGCCGTTAATATTATCCTTATTACCAGTGAACCGTGAGTTACACGATATTACTATCCGCTCTGATCAGTCTTTTCCGTACGTCGACTTATTGTTCACGGTTTTCAGAAGCACCGAACTTCAAGAGAAGCTATTCCATATTATTAATCCTCAGACAGCGTACTATTTTCACAGTCGCTACAGTCAGCCTCATAATTGATGACACACGCTTTAAATCAGAATGATTTTCCTATAAATGAATTATATGTAATAAAAATTTTAGACAAATAGCATTTAGTCGGAACTACGAAGAATAATAGTCAAAGTTGCTTTTTACATGGGCACGATTAAACTCTTCCTGTGAGCAGTGTCTAATCCGACCATTCTATACATTATGGAAAAACAAACACTTTCACTATTTTATACATAGAATAGTTCCAAAAGTAACTAAAATAGTTTTAGTCAATCGCGATCTTCCGAGGTTTTTGAAAAAATTAGATTGTTTCCTACTAGTTCCGATGCGTTACATTAAGCATGTAACACAATGAATCATCAGTATTGAAACGTGTTGCATTATTTATCATGTAAAAATGTAAAGTCATACAATTACGGTCTTTTGATTTATTATATGTAATTAATTATCTCTGCTGTTCGCGGCATCAAATTATAATTAAAATGCACCGTGGTGTGTCAGTTTCATCTAGATAACAGATAAAAGCCTCGCCGGCACCGATGAATTAATTAAGTAATCACTTTGACTGAATTGAGATTTAACTGTACGGCCACATGTTGTAACACATCTTACATTAACGGCAGACAGGTGAAAAGTTGTACCTGCTGTTCCATTAACCTACAAGTACGTGTTATTAACGCGTGTCAGGCGTTACCATAATAAATTTAATCGCGTTATCTTGCTCAAGTCCGAGGTGATGACAATTTATCTTGACCAAAAATCTAATGATAAATTCGCTACATTCGCGAGTTCATTCCTCCAATCAAAAATGGAACATTATTTACTTTTGCTCACGGAATTTTGTGAACCCACGAATGCTTTTGATCATATAATGTCTAAACTTTCTTTGTATGTCACAATGTTTAATGAAAAAATTGAATCGTGTAAACGAAAATACAATGTTAGATCATTTGTATTCAATAAAATCAGTAGATTGAATTTTATGTAAATCAAGGATTAATATTAATGGTGTTTTTAATAAGTGTGATATTATTAATCCAAATTATTAGATGGTATTGCTGATGAATTTATTAAGAAATTAAAAACAGAGAAAAACATTAAGACGATTTAAAAAGTTCCGTACGTAATTTTCAAGTTATTAAAGTTGTTTAACACTAAACCTACCACAACGAGTCAAATGACCCATTTTAGATTTTTTATTTGACAATTATTGAAATTGTAAAGGTGTTTTTATGGGAATTTATTGAATATATTTTTTGACTCCAGTATGTGTATATTATAGTAAAAAATCACACAAAATATAAGGTTTAGTGTTAAAGATATAGAGAAATTTTTAATTGTAATTGACGAAGAAAATTGTTATTTTACATAAAGATCCGCAGTCCAGTGATGTGTAGGCTCTGGATTTTACGCATGTATGACAAAAATAGTAAAATATAAAGCAGTAGATAAACCAAAAGAATTTGGGAACACACACACCGATATATATTATCTGTAAAATTATAATTTTTATTTTGCCCGAATATCCGCAGTCTAACTAATGTGTTGAATGTACTAGTTACAAATATATTTCCATCACGCTCGGATAATGAAAAAGCGCGGATCGTCCGAAACTGAAAATAACCTTGTAAATAATATCATGAACGTTTCCCGTTGACAGCGGCGTTTTCTCAAATTTCCACGATTCGAATGAATCTTTTACCGCATTGTTCCTCGCCACATATAGTTTCAGCATGCCAGGTCGAACTTCGTGATCGATACCTCGCTGAAAACAGTTGCCAAACTTGTCGGGAATGTAACGCCAGATAGGTTTAATACTCGACGAATGGTTCTATTTAGCGAACAGACAAGATACCACTATAAGCACGTATGTACATGTATATTCTTCCGGTATACGATGTTGTCCGTTCCAAATCTATTTACCTTTAATTCGTCGTCCTTACTGAGCATCGAAAAAGTCATGGAATAAAACTCGTCATTTTTAGAATGTGTTAAATTTTAACATTAATATTCAGAAAATATATGTTCCACATCCTCGAATTTTTCTAAATATTTAAAATTTCTAGGATCTCCTCGATATTTCATAATGGAAGGTTAAGAAACCATAAATTTACTGATTGGTCGGCAGCAAGAGTTCAAGTAATAAGAGAACAATTTATTTAATTTAAAAATTTGACATTTAAAAATTTGAACAAATACTAACAGACTGTAAATAAATGTTACAGAACCTGTAACATACATCACCAGATTACATATACAGAATTCATTGCAAACCAACTTCACTGACATCCTTTTAATTAAAAAGGACTTTTAATTATGAACAATGATCAGTCTTCCACCTTTTCCCATTTCCGTTGATATTGTAAATTATGAAGTATTATCAAAGACAAACGTAAATTCTAATTTCACAGTGTTGTAAATTATGAAATATTATCAAAAACAAACGCAACTCGAATTTCGCAACATTTTCAAAATCAAAATCATTACGGCTATACCCCTTGAAAATTACGCAAAGCCTTTTTGGAGTGTAATTCAAACGTAATTCTAATTTTGCAACATTTTCAAAAGCATCATTATACCCTTTGAAAAGTGGACGAAGACTTTTTGAAGTGAACGTAGATTTTTAGATGGTGGAGCTCCGATGTTTCCCACTGTGTAGCCTAACCCGATGATTTGTCGTCGACCGGCAGCTCGTGAATCGTACGAAAGTGGTTTCACGCAAGTTGGCATTTCCTCGTGCGGTTCTCTGTCGAAGGACTTTCGTTTCTCAGACTTAGAAAAATGAAGGTCGTGCGTGCATGAAGCCCCAGCCGCTGCAAGAAAAAGGGAAGCAAGACGAAGGATAGGCGGAATGGATGAAAGCTTACTTCGTACCACCACCGTCCAGTTTTTGCGGCTTTTAGAACGAAAGCAGTAATACCATTACGCTGTTCTGCACGCAGAATGCTTGGCCAGTCCATCCCGTTCAATCTTCTTGTTCATGCAATAATTACAATCATTTAACGAGTGCTTTGATCCTTTCACAACTTAAACGCACAGCGTTCTTAATAATTATGAGCACACATACTTTCTTGCACGCTCCGAAAAACTGGTACTGTTATCTCGAATAACATAATTTTCGTAGCTTCGCGTTATTTCTGAATTTCCAGGGTTCTGTTATAACAAACTTCTCCTAATAATCTTCAATGGAATGTATACTTAATAATTGTATCATATACAGTGGGTGTACAAAGTATTCGTACACCTTTTGAAAACTAATAATTTTTCAAAAATTGCAATAGATCGGAATTGTATAAAAAAATACTAAGAGTTGCATTTTCAACTTTTTTATGTGGGCTTATACTGAAAATTTAAAAAATACATTTTGTAGATCTGTGTCAATTATATGCACTGCGAAAGTTTCATCGAAATCGGTTGATGCATTGAAAGATGTAAGAATCTTTAGATTTATTGCAGTTACATGCCGTAACTTGCAATGTTCACCATCTTTAGAGATCTACAAAACGTATTTCTTAAATTTTCAATAGAGGCCCACATAAAAAAGTTGTGAAATGCAACTTTTAGTATTTTTTCTACAATTCCGATCTATAGCAATTTTGTACTAATCTTTTGTGACCGACTGTAGATCTACAAAACATGTAATATTAAATTTTCATCGAGGGCCCAAATAAAAAAGTTTTAAAAAATGCCTTTTTTATTTTAGCATGTAATCTTGTAAATTATAATTTCTGGAACATCTTTTTTGCAATGAAAAAATCAGGTCGTTTGATACAATTCTAAAAAAGGTATTCTGTTTTAAAGGGCATACGAGTACGTACTTCAAATGACCTCAGGAATCATCCCTTTGAAAGGAGTAAGGCATTTTTGGAACAGCCTGTACAGTAGTAGATACATAATAATAGTATCCATAATTTATGCTGTAATCGATTGATAATACTCGCTAAAATAAATATACCAGCACGATAATGTTAGACCTCGTATACCAATGTCCAACGAATCGTGAAAAATATTTCAAAGGAAAATTGTACTCGTAGTCCACGAGTGTATATACGTATTCCGTGCAATCCAAAATTCTTTCATTTGAAATCCACTAATCGGATCAGTCGATTCAAGCAAGCTGAATAGAAGCCCACGATACATTTTACTTTTAGTCGAACAATAGCAGTTTTATCTCAAGATGAATTAAAAACTTTACAATGAGAACGTTCCAGCGGATTTTTATTACAATTATTCTCTCTCTCTCTCTCTCACTCTCTCTCTCTCTCTCTCTTTCTTTTCTTTTCTTTTTGCCGGCGTAATATTCGCGTTACCTCTTTCAAACGCAATATCCGTTTTCGTTCGGAGTATTACTTTCGAAAAGAATTTGAAAGACTATTAAAGTTTTTTTCCGGCGGAGAGGCGCTCCTTTGTAGTAATATCCTTCATCTAACGCGAAGTCAGAAGAACAATCGAATTGGAAAACCGGAGTTTTATTGACAGTGAATTATGGAGTACGAACGAAATTACATTATCGATTACTAATTCTCCTGTGTAATTCTGCCTCCCGCAAAAGAGTATTATTACTGCATACACTGTCTGCACGCTGCATTTGTCTCGGCTATAGTTGCTCCTATTACTGTTCGAAAGTTATTACCATTGTACTTCAAGAAGTCCGAACGATGTATCAATTACATCGCTTAGGGGAGTTCCCGAAGTGTACCGGATATTCTAGGTTCCCTTTTTAAGTTTACACGCAGTGGCTCGCTTCGTTATTCACACATGTTTCACATCGTAATATCTTATTTAAAAATCAATTGCAAAATTTGTACCGGACAGATAAACAGACAGACAAACAGACAGTCAAACGGACAGACAAACAGACAAACAGACAGACAGACAAACAGATAAACAGACAAACAAACAGACAAGAAAGCGAGCTAATAAAAACATGGTAAAAATCGACCGAACGACTTCAGTTTTTCAGTGAAGCTAGAACGATTAGTTTAGTAGATAATGTGCAATGAACATTTTGAAACCATTGGTTTCTGTCAGGATCATGAACAAAATAGTAAATGATTTTTATCTGAGCTCTGACAGTGGGAATTTTTTAAATATATTTTGGACATTTTGGTGTATCAAAGGACTGAAAATTATTTTTGATTTCATTAAACTATGAAAATTTTATTTCAATGAGGTAGTTGTAACCTAACAAAATTGATGTAAACTAATTAGTTTACACTAAGTTGTATAGTTTGTAATGTGTCTATGCTATACAAACCGTTATATGGTTTCAAGCAATAAATAAATAATAATATGGTTCGGTGATCATTTTACAATTTCTAGAAATCTACGAGTCATAGTGAACGCTAAACCTACCGAGCACTAAAAGCGATTAAAATGTTTTAGCTTACAAAAATGACAAGGCTCTATTTATTTAGATTTTGTGCAATTTTTCTCACAATATGTGCTTGGATAATGAAATTTGTCGAATCAATTTACATACCAGCAACTTGATCATTTCAATAATTGTAAGATGAAAAATATAAAACCGGTCATTTGACCGGCAGCGGTAGGTTTAGTGTTAAGGGCTCCTTAACAAATCTTTCAATGGTTGGTAATGTATATTCTAACAATATCGTAAGCGTAGAAAATGTTTAATATACTTACAAGTATTTTGATTAATTCCAGAATTAATTCCGCCTTTGGAGGTATTCGTAGAACAGTTGGAAATACCAAAAATCTTTTGAAAGATGTTGACGCACTTTCAGATAATTACACGAATTACATTCAAGGCTGTCCGGCAACCTTGAACCGTGGCCCCCCTTTGTCCGCGAAGATATTGTTTGTCGACGGCTATGTAACTTTAATAGTCCTTTGCACCGAGTTCTCGTCGGCTAGCCTAAGTAATAATTACCGTCTTACTCACGGGTATGGAAATTCACTTCATTCTTTTTCTACAGCTTGTAATCGCTTTCTAACGGAGGAGAAAATAGGAAGCAATGAAATAACGAAGATTATTGACAGGACCCGTAAAAAATGGCTGATTCTAATATTTTTAGTTCAATTTAAATAAATTTGAGTTATTCAACAAATTTATTCCTCTGGGTATATACATATACTATCTTGAAAAATGGCTAAAAATTTGAATAAATATGTTCTCGTTATTTTTATAAAACTGTATGAAATAGTCGCTTCTCTAAAATACAGTTTTCCATCCACAAAAATCGGAATTTTAATAAAATATTTTCCTGGGAATTTTTTTTCGAGCTTTCCGAATGGACACTTGCGAGTGAGGAAGCATCGCGGGAAATCTGGCGAATCGGCGCGTTTCCCGGTAAACAGTGACACCTATCGTTCGTTAAATTCCTCAAGGTTCTCGTGGCAAAACGCGGAAGCACGGTGAAATCGTTTGCTCACCTTAATCGTTGCATAATTTAATTCGTTCGCGGAATACGGCTGGCTGTCTCGCTCGCGCGCTAGAGTGTTGCAACGCTCGAGCAGAAATCTTTACGGCCCTATTATTTATCTTCGTTTTATTGCGAGTAAAACGGTCTCCACCGGTGTGTAAACGTGTCCTGCCCTGTGTGCCTGTATGCGTCGAGTTTCTTTCCTTTTTTATTCGGGGGATCGGTTGATTCGGAAATGTTTTCTTGCGCGTTCGCGCGCGTTCCTTTAAATACACCGTATCCATTTTTCGCTGGACGTTCGAATAGAAAAATTCGATCTCGCCCGAGAACACGATCATACCGCTTTTGTGCGGGATAACGGAATTGCGGGGGAAAAACGAACAGGCCGAAAGAGAAAGAGATAAAATTGCAACTATGAATAAGCGGGAAGATCAACGAGCGAAAGATCGATTGTGATCCAAGAAAACGGGATTACCATTGAGTGTCTGTCATCGAACGATATACCGATCCCGCTGGTAAAAAAGAGCTGTATTATAAATCAGAACCCTTTGTGCTCTGTATCTACAGCGGTGTGAAATAAAAAAAAAAAAAAAAAGAATGTCCGTGCAACTAAGTTGAAACCCGAATTCAATAACTCACGTCCGCAGCTCGCGATGTAATATTTAACCGCGACTTGTATGAATTTCACTCTGACAAGTAAATCGGTCTACTCCTTCCATATTTTTAACACGCTTTGAGACTACGGAGTGTCGATGGAATTTATAGTCTGCCCATGGCTTTGTCTATTAACCCTGGCTACGACGCGAATATATTACCCTCGCATAAGCATTGTTCGAAACAGAGGAGACCAAATTTTGACGAACGGCCGCGATTTACAGTAACTTCTCCCTCCCCAACCACCTCACCCCTCCGATTTTTGTTATTGTTGCGAAGAGAAAGGCCGACAACAATGTGGGTATTCCGCGGTTTCGCGGTGCATCCACGGAATATGCATTTTTCACAGGTTGAATCATGCATTGATGTCCCCTCTCGCGTAGATTTTATTTATCTCCGAAGGGCTTACACGTTTGATGGAAATTTCCAAACGTGAAATCGTGTGAACGATGCGAGGACTATCCACCGCTATATCGGGGAACGAAATAGTACCACCTATAAATATATTCTTCGGAATCTATTGTTTTTCAATTGTACAAGTTATGCTTTTAAGAAACTAATATTTTTGTTCACACGTCTGTTTAAAAAACGCTTTTTATTTTCTTTTTTTTTTTTTTTTTACCACAGCGAAAACCACCGAAAACATCTGATAAAATTCATGAACAATACTTGAACGTATGTACCGGTACTGTAAAAATATAAACAATGTCGCTTCAAACTTCTATGCGATTTTTCTGCGGTTTTCAATCATTTACAACCAGGATTTTCAATGTAAAAATCCGAATTAACTGCGGGCTATGTGTCCGGGTGTTTTACATCCGATCGATTTTTTTCGGGAATTTAACTCCACAACATTTCCCCCTCCCCCGGTCAAGATATAGAGTTAAAATTTAACATGTCGTTCATTCATAAAAAAAGTGAACCTTTACCAATAACTATATGGCTGAAATTGTCTCGTGAAGATCTACAATCGTAGGGAGTTCAATAATATGTTGTTCCATTTAAAAGAAATTAAGTTGACCTTCAAATATTCTAAGCACCTCGACCTGGAGAAAAGTTATGTACACCACGTAATGGGCCCCTCGAAAACAAACAAATTTGTCTGAAACATGTCTTACTATCTCACAAAATGTACCTGTACATATCACAAAAACTTAGGTGTCTACTCTGGACATACACTACGCATAAAGTGTAGATCTGTTACATTTTAATATTATATATGGAATATATATATATATATATAAATACGCAAAATATCTTATTATTTTATGTGGCACTGCACGGCTGATTACAAGGGACGAGAAGTACGGAATATTCTGCGTACCGCAGGCAAAACGTGGATATTGGCAAAGGCCATGCGAACCACAGTGACAGCCAAACTATTCAAGCGAAAGACAGTCGACTCGTACGCATGGTCGATCTGTTCCACAATTTCCTTAACTTTGCGGAACCGCGGAACCGGTCCGAGCAGGTTTTTCGCAATCGATTCGCTTCGGGCTAGAGGATTCAGTAACCTTCGAAAGGATCGGCCTCCATTTTCTAGACTTGTCGGTGGTATACGAGCCGATACCGATTCGAATCGGTTCTTCCTGGCATCATAGATGCCTCTTTGTGTCGACCACGTGAAAAATCGTACGACGCGTAAAAAGTGTTGCACCCTCTTGCAGTCCCTGTCGCTTCTTTCACTTCGTTTGTCTGCGGTCGCTCGGTTCGATTCGTTAAATCGATTTCTCGATAATTGATTTATTTTACCATCAAGAAGTAAATTAAGCGAAAATAATCCGCGTCTGCCAGAAAAACTATGCGCAGAGCGGATCGAATGAAGTGTTTTTGTTATATGCTTCTCGAAACCGCGGTAAAGTCGAATGAATTCATTTTCATTTAGTGGGACAGGGGGTTGAACATTTGGAGTGCAACAAATTCTTCTGGGTCGATTGTTGCAAGAACAGAGGACGCTGTCTTATTTGAATAACTCTTGTCGAATTGATTGCTCTTACTAGAAGCAATTATTCAAATTATTTAACCCTGGAACATCACACTTATTTTTCGAGACATGTTCTTCACGCTCGGGTCTCAGAAACCCAAAGTTCTTTTTTAGAAAAAAAGCAGAAAATGTGAATACTTAATGGTTTTGGGAGAATAACTAATCTTAATAGAATGCGTAGGAAAAATTCAGTCATGGTTTGTTATTTTACAAAGAGTTAAAATTCATGAAAGTGAAAAATAACAAGCCACTGATCCGCATGTCACATTATAATTAATGACGCTGCGGGTTTGTCAGTCAACAGTGCAGTTCCAGTGTTAAAGACTTGGAACGAAGAGTACTTGGTTTGTAAAATTTTCGACTTTATAATCAATCTATTACATCCTTCAAACAGTGTCCTCGGGCTTCTCAACATTCGCTCAGTTTTAGGCGAATTCTGCTTAGAACATAATTATAATTAGACTGCGGCTTTCATGCATTTATGACAAAAATTAATAGGTGTAATTTAAATTATCAAAAATATTAGAAACATTTAAACATAATATTATATCATTCTCAACCCACTAAACATAATAGGAAAAAAATAAATTTCTATTTCACACTCCTGTTTGTTGCAATTTAGGTAAGAAATTTTTATTTTGCATGAAGATCTGCAGTTCAGTCATCATTTTCAAAACAAGATGACGTGGTGCCAAAGAAAATAATTTGCACCATTTCGTTTGGTTCACCAATACTTGGCTCTATTTCTCTCTATTTCTCTCTCTCTCTCTCTCTCTCTCTCTCTCTCTCTCTCTCTCTCTCTTTGTCACTTAAAATATGTTCAACGTTATTAGAATTTTATAAAAATATTTCCCTCCATAGCCATTATATAGTTTTACAGTGATTGACGTATCGTAAAAATAGTTTGGTCCGTTGGAGAGGACTAATGAGATATGAAGGTCAACTTTGTTTTTGTAAATAGGGTACTTCATTATTTTTAACCGTGCACGATGACCACCTCGCAACACTAGTACGAGTCAGTCAAGGCCATTAAATATTCTGTAAACGTATATTTTGTTTAAATCCTCGCTGCATCGGAAAGTAGCGTCCCCTTCAATTTTTGGCTTGTAAATATTCGATTCAAACATGATTACTAACACATTTGCTAGTAACCTATTGTCTGCCTTGCAAAACAGTTTTGCTCGTACTTTATTCAATCCTCTTTCTGCTAACAGTTTAATGTACACAAAATTGAGCAATGAATATTTAGATTGCACCAGTTAATCCGAATGTGTCATAAAAGGAACGTTTATCGTTGTATAAATTCAAACTATACGTTCGAGCCGGTGAAAGCGAGTGATTTTCTCATATTAGATATTCAGTTTAGACTTTAGACTACTTTCAGTTTGATAGTATTATAACGATCATTTCGCTCACATCGTTTCGATCCTTACGCGCGTGATTGTTCCAATAAAACGAATGGAAATGGAGAAGTGAAATGATATTAGAGAAAAGTTAAATGCTGAAAATTTCAATGGATAGCTACACATTTCAGTAGAAATAACCGGTAACTTTTTTAAAAGTTCGTTTTTCAAAATCGGCTTTGACGAGAACTTTTCTTGCCTGATTCGTAAAATTTTGGAAATGTCTATTCGATAAAAGCCACGTACTTCTAGTTTGACATTTATTTTTCTTAATTAATTAGCATATATATACCATTAATTAGCATATATCGATTAAAACAGAAGGTTCCTACAGCTTTTATCGACGGACTCCGTGTTTTACCTTCTATCACTGCTTGAAAGTGATTCGGCGCTCTTGTGAAAGGGTCAACATAAAATGGCTCGCCGTCGAAAAGTGGTGGCGCGTAATTAGAAAATTATTTAATTTAATTAACGAGCCCTACGTACGTACATTACCGAAATGAACGGTGAACATATATCAGAAATCGATACAGTCTGCAAACCCGCGGTTACCTTCTAGAACTTCGCCAATCAGATAATTGACAGCAGATTATTGTTATCGTGCGTCGCGGCATAGCGTGGAACCGGGGCCCTGGGTGTTTCTGTGTAATCAGAGGTGACGGTTCACTGGTGCGAATCGGGATTTTTACCGTAACGCCGTTTCGTCGTTTCCCCTCGGTTTTTCAAGGACCCGTAACCTCCGCGACGGCGTGCCTACCGCTCGCAATTAAAAAGTGTTCATATTAATTGTTCTTTAATTTCACCCGCGATACGCTAAACCGGCTCCGTCGAGTTCCGAGAGCCAATTAAATAAAAAGCCTGGAATGCATGGCATTCCTACTAGAATTACTATGAAACCAATCCGACGCTGTTTATCGACGCTTCGGACTGCAGATTGAACGATCAAGTGTGCCGTGTTAGCCCAAGAATTCTCGATTTCGACATGTAACCGATCGTTGTCGATCATCCGCAATTTTACTGTAATAATACCCTGCTATTAGGATCGCTGTTTAACTGGGATTATCGAGCACTAAATGCGATTGATGTATTAGGCTGGTGCATATGAAATGTCCGATTTTAGAATGCAAATTTAATGAAGCCTTTCAATCTGGATATAATATACTCTATGTACTTCATTATGTACATACAGAGGCTATTGTATGATTTTGAAAAACGATTACTTCTCACAAAGTGTACTGTACAATAACTTTTTTAATATTGGATATTTTTTTTTTTTGAGAAGTCAGAACAATTAGTTTACTACATCTGACATGAACGAAAATTGCGGAAAAATTGCAACTGTTTGGAATTACAGAGGAAATAGTAAAAGTTGTTTTTTACAATTTTTTAATGTGGGCCTGTATTGACAAATTTAACGTTATAAATCAATTCTTCTAATTTGAACAAAAGCAATTGCTCAAAAAAGCTCAGGTCGTTTGGTTCGAACATAAAAAAGTGATACTGTTTTAAAGCGCGTTGAAATACTTTCTTGGTTCACTGTACATACATGCATTTATCTTGGGACGTTTGAAAATCACGTAAAAGAGAGTTGGATTTCAAAAAGGGAACAAATTCAATTGACGAATTAGTCGGAGTCGGTTTCCGATGTACGCGAGCAACGCCGGCGATTGTTCCGTGGCTCGATAAATTTCTTTTTCATTTCTCCTCTCCGACAATCTCACGATCTCCGAGGCGATGTTGCGTCTACCCCCGTAAAACAGAAACGCTGTAGATCGGTCATTTGCAGAGGCAGTAGCACGCAGATGGCAGCCAGCGTGACGATGAGCTACTTCTTTGCCCTACGTCAACGAATCGCCACGAAGACCGCCCTGTTCAATCTCTCTATCCTTGTTCCATCGCCATATCCAGGCGTTCTCTACGCCGTTCTAGCCAACTTCTCCAATCTTTCCTTTCACTGCCCCCGACTTCCATGGAACTCCGCGAATCGCGTTGTCAGCAGCCGCTTTCGTGATTCCCGCGAGAAATCCGGGAAGACAGTGCCTGCCTCGCGCGATTCCGCTAAAGAAAAAAATATTTGAACGCTCCTCCGAACGCTTGAAATTGATTCGACGGCACGTCAAACGTCCTTCCTCGTTGGAGAATTTAATTGATTCGACATGGGAAGAGTCCCGGCGCCACCTAATTTTGTTGGCAGACACGGGACCTGCGTTTACAAACGTCGATATGTGCTAGCTACCTTTTGCCTCGCTTCTCCGATAATCGCGATGAATCTTTCGTGGCTTGCGTGCATGTTTTGCTATTATTTTATTTTTATTATTACCTACGGTTTAATCTCCAACGGTTCCAGCACGTTTTTAGAATCACGAGACTTTTGATCGATTTTAATAATTCAAACTTTTAGGAGTACATTAAAATTATTAGTGCGAGATCTCTCGTGTAAAATCAAATTAGACTTACCGCGTCCGCCGATTTAAATTTTGCTATATCATTTTTATTGTTCGATACATTGTGTGTGGCAACGTACCTGTATTTGCGACGCTCTGTTCATTTCATTAATCATTTAATTTTAAAAACGAATCTAAAAAATATTTTTAAATTGATTATTATGGATTTATCTTAAAGCTTGTCTGTGTGATTAAGATTTGTGGAATGCAACACGCAATAATATTAAAATTATTCAAGTAATCGGACACAAGTTTGCATTGACAACGATTAATAATGTCGACGATTAATGCAAAGGAATCTTTCAGGTGTTTATCTAGTAGTTACGATTACTAAGAATAATTAACCTAATATCCAGCTAATTCTTTCATTCATATGCGTTTGTATAAGCAAAAGCGTACGAACACTCTTGTTCCTAACTGTATACAATATATTGTACATATCGGGAAATAACTTTTGCAGCGTCGAATCCCAGTAACATTTTTATTGGGTAGACGAAACGCAGGAAAAGGTGGTTCATAACTCGAGCACCGCTTTAACTTGCCAAAGGAATTCCTTTGATCGACTAGGGAAATTGAACAACAACACGGGGTTTAGAAGAATTATGTTGTGCACGGGACCTGTAAAGCGAAAAAACCTTGTTGCTCGATAAAAAGGCATTCAATTTGAAAAAAGAGTAGGGGTACACAAAAGATACGCGCTATATTGATTTCGTGTTTGTGAAGGGCCACCTGCGACAGTCTTGGTAAACGATTATCGGGCGTGCTCGCGCAATCCCTTTCGCGTTTCTTTTTTTTCTCTGTTTTTTTTTTACGAGTCGCATGCGTTTACCTTGGCTGTTACGTAGAATCGACTGCAGATACCAGGTCTCTTTGTATCTTAGCGAGACATTATTCCGCGAACAATTGTGCCGTTTCCAGTTGAAAATGTATGCATTATCGAGCCTTTCTGCTCGCTGTTCCTTGCGCGAACTGTAGGCTCGTTAATTCCTCAAGGCGTTGGGAGAACAATTACCGAATCTGTCTGTACGATCGTGCACCATGAAATTAGCAAAAATTCTGATGATAATATTAGATCGGTGCAGAAATAGTTGCGGTTTCCATCGGTTTAAACTTCAAACTCAATCAAATCAATCAAAAGCACGATCTACCGATTTGCTTTCTGCCTTTTGTTGTAAGTGTTTATTGTTAAAAATAAACAAAATAAAAATTCTCAACGTCAATTGCAAGATTCTGATAGCAGATAAATAGTTGTTTCTGCCTTTAACAATTTTAGTAAGTTGCTAATAATTCATTGATATTAAATTGTTTTGATCTTTCCACTGTTTTATATTTCACCTACGCATACTTGTCATAAATGCATAAAATTCGCAGTCTATTAATGAGTTTAGGACGCAAGAGTTAATAAGCATACAACTCGATACAGATTTCAAAATTCCGTGACACAGATGAAAGTCTCGAAGATGAAGAGGCTCGTGGACGTTCTTCTGCAATTGATAATGAAGAACCAAGGGTTATTGTCGAAGTAGGTAACCGAAAAATGTTTCAAGAGGTTGGAAAAGAACTGAAAGTTCATTATGCAACAGTCATTCTCAAATATATAAATTTAATTCAAAAACAAAAACCGCAATTATATTTGCAGACTAATATTTATTTACAGTAGGAGATCAAATTATTCGAACCGGAAATGATCCATTTTTAAATGGAAGTCTATAGCTACACTGGACACTTAATATTCGACTGTGAAGCATGTGAACTTTTACGACTCTCTGTATCTGTATTCGACTTATTGTTCGTTTCGGACGCTCTTTCCCACTGTTTTATAAATGTTAACTAGTTACCTAACCTATATCAACCAGCATAACAGTCCGAAGAATTTCAATACCGACACCGTATAAATACATATAGATCACAAACCTCTGTTTTTATCTATCCGAACGGGAAATCCTCGCCAAGTAGCACGAACATTGTAACTGAATCTTTTTGCTTATGAAATTAACAACTTCGCTGATTATTCAGTCATCAAATAATAAATTCCAACGGTCTAGTGATAAGTCAACATTTTTTGCTATCTGGGTGACACCGAATGATTGAATAACAATATTTTACGATCATTTTTTTTTATCTTTGGTATATCCTGCCAATTTTCTCTTTTTTCTTTTACCCCGATCTTGTTGAAGACAGATTACTCATTCATGAGAAAAGTGACATAAGCCAAAATGAAAGAAAGGAGCACCCAGTCCAATTATAAGATGTAATTACAAACAACAAATTTATTTAATGCATTTGAAGTATTAGATAATCCGCAATAACACATACATTCTCAGAACTATTCAATTAACCCCTTGCCATATCATTTTCTTTACAGTTACAGTGATTAAAACGTCTTTGTCCCCAAAAATGTCGTAGAAGAGAAAATAAAATTTATATGGTTTCTATGGCTGCATTTCTTTTAATGCTTCAATATTAATTACAAACGAATTCAATTTTATTTCGAATGAAAAGGAAGGCGTAACATTCATATTTATTAGGCTTTCTTTAAAATCTTCATGACGAGTCTAACTCGTTAAAGTACGGCAAGGGGTTGAAGACTTTTTACGCTTTTCTATTAATTATGGCCGGGTGATTCTTTCTATTGCACAGCAGTGTATCTCCGAAAATGGAAAGAAAAAGAAAAGAATGGAAAGAAAATGTAAGAATTCCTTCGGTTCGCGAGTTGCATTGTTTCTTAACAATTAGCGAAGCGTAAATCTGACGACGAACTTAGCTCGGTGACCGTGCGAGCACACACGCAAAAAGTCGTCCGTTGAGGTGTTAATAAAACCAGTGGGCTGGCCGATTCGACTGGACAACGGACAAATCGAGAAAGGGGGTTCGGTGGAGGCGAAAGGAAAAGAAAGAAGCGTCGGGTATTCAATCGGGCCGGGGGCCCGTAATGTTGTGCATAAATCAGCCGTGCTCCGGCCTCCAGAAACGTCCACTTAAAACGCACTTCGTCGTCTCGATTAAATAGAATACACATAACAGGTAGCAGCGGCGAGCACGCGCGTGCATGTGTGCACCGTGTGCAATCGGTAGATGTGCATTGTGCATGCAAGCATATATGTAGGTACGCTCGGCGCGTGTACGCGCGCGGCTACATTTCCACCTCTTCCTCGTTCCCTCTGTTTTTCCACCCCACCTTTCCCCGTTCTTCTGTTTCGCCCCTTCCGTAACCCTCACCTGTTCCTTCCTCCTTTTTCCCCCGTTTTGTTTTTCAACGAATAAAATTGCGCGTGACTCGCGGCGCTTACTATTTAACGGGGGCATTTAAAAAAGTAATGTGGAAATATAATGGGAAACAAAGGGAAGAAAGTTTCCGCGCGCTCGCAGCGCGCCCCGGCCTCCCCGACGGCTGCAGTTGTACTCCCCCGCTATTTGGTTTGGACGAAACAGAAGACCTGTTTGTTTACGTTTCGCTTTCAGCCATTTGTACTCTCCTTCTCCCTCTCTCTCTCGTTCTCTCTATTCCTCGTCGGCGGAGCACGCTGCCGCATCGTGTACCTGTGTATGCATCCGTGCACCCTCCGGCTTTGTGTGTATGCGTGTGTACATATCGTTCCTCTCCGTCCTTTCAGTGTGCCTGCACCGCAAACGATAAGCAGCCACATGTGCATACGACCGCCGAAAGCGAATCCGATTCGCAGACTTGCCACGCGGTCTACTCTCAATCCTTCGCGGCGCACTTTGATCGCGTTCAACACCTGTCGTAAGCGTACAACAATTTTCTTGTTTGTTCGCGAGCCTCTCTTTTTTTAAACGAACCCGCCCTCTCGAAACCCAGTCCACATTTCAATTACCGTCCCTCATTTTTGCAATTTATCCGTGGTCGAATCGACGTGCCGGGAAAAATGGACGTGGTGACAAAAAAAAAAAAAACATAATTAAGACACTTGAAGTACAGCGAGGAGCAACATTGAAATAATTTTTCAGAAAATCATCTTGCAAACGACTCGAGGGCACGTGATTTTATATTAATTTTAACGTACGGAACATGCTTGCACTCTGTCGCATTTCATTTGTTAGGAGACCGTGGATTTTTATGCAAATTAAAAATGGTTTGCATTCGTTGGCAGGCACAGAAACTACGTAGAAATATTCGTTACTAGATCTTTCCAATATTCACGAGATTTTCATCCCCATGGGTATGTACTATTGAAGAATGTGGATAAAAATTTCGATAGACACATTCTCGTTATTTTTATAAAAAGAGTGATATGTGAAATAGTCACTTTTAGTACTGCGATAAAAGTAAACTTTCACATTCTTCTTTCAACATAGGTTCAATGTCCGCATGAAGTATCTAACTTTAAGAAAATTTTTCACTTTTTGCATTTTGCCGTTGCCAACCAACAATGTTTACACTGCATAAACCATAGCTGGTTGGCCGAAACTGTAAAGAAGTCTTGCACACTATACAATAAATAATAATAAGAATTTAACACTAAACCTACCACTACCGGTCGAAATGACCGGTTCCAGATTTATATTTTACTTTACAATTATAAAAATAATAAAAAAATGATTTTATAAGAATTGATTGTATAAATATCTTTAGTCTAAGTAAAATCAAAATTTTGTCATT
Organism: Lasioglossum malachurum; assembly: GCA_028455605.1. NCBI lineage: Eukaryota > Metazoa > Arthropoda > Insecta > Hymenoptera > Halictidae > Lasioglossum > Lasioglossum malachurum. The sequence continues at coordinate 8,278,817 of CM052318.1, forward strand.
TTTATAAGGGAACATGTACCAGTTATTTTTAAACCTCAGCAGGTTTAGTGTTTTTAAAAAAAAGATATACTTGTACTTCAAGACTATCTGTCTACATGCCACCAAGACCTAGTTCCATATATCCAATAGTTGTTCTAAAAAGAATTCTTAACAATCACTTGCGTTCACCGTCGTTACACGAGAAACCCTGCTTAAATATTTACAAAGCAGCAAATTTCTATCCGTGAGCCAGACCAGGGCTTCCGGCTTTAAAGTTTAGAGCAAATCGTGTCGTATTCAAGTCGCTCCGGAAACGAGAGACAGGCGTGGTTACGGAAGTGTGAAACGTTAGCGGCGGGAAAGAAAGAGATATTCAAGCGGAGGATGAAAAGTGGGGAATCCACTGGAGGTTAGAAGGGTTAGGGAAGCCGAAGATCGTGCGGCAGGGGTGGATGGGTTGACTCCGTTTATCACCAGGAGGCATACATTTTGCAGCATCGTGATATAGAACCCCCTAGTCTTGAGACCGCAGCGTGGAGCGTCGTTAAGGGACGCGGGTCTATCGACGACGGCGTCGACGACGACGACGAAGACGACGACGACGAAGACGACGACGACGCTGGAACATCGGCGTCGGCGTTCTCGACGTCTAACCGCTACTTGAGGCAGATGCTGCTTGCGTTGTCTCGAAATATCGGGAGCATCGTTATCGAAACTAATCGAGCGGTATCTGCGGCTACGTTGGGACGTAAGAAGATACGGTGGAAGCTCGCGCTTCAGATTGAAGTAGGGCTTCTCATTCGAAAAGGGGTTGCCAGTGTAATTGCTTCTTGTAATTGATACGCCCCACTGTCTCCGTATTTTCCAATAATTTAACACAGGAGTTTTACCGCCAGCTCTCTTCGAGCACGTCGCGTATTGTCCTGTTATTAGATGATTGCAAAAGTCTCTGCCCGATTTGAAAATCAAACAAGCAGTTTTCGTTTTTTATTAACCCTCATCCGCCCCACGTGTCAATTTGACACAGTTTTCCCGAAATAAGTTACACTGTTCTGTTATTTGTAGGTAAATTCGTTCGAAACTTCGTGACTTTTATCTTTTTAATGCGAACTAACATGTAAATGTTAACTCATCAATTTTAATGAAAAAAACATCGAAAAGTAACTGTTTGACTTGTTATTTTATCGATTTTTCGTATCACTGTGTCAATTTGACACCGAAGAACAGATTCAGTTCTTGAAATGAGGGACGGATGAGGATTAATTGAAAAATATCTAAACTAAATAGCTGTTGTAGTAAATACACTGCTGTGGACGGTCCCAAGCATTTTAAGGGTGGATTCCGTTTTCTGTAAAAATTGCTTGGCTTTTCTTGAAAGGTTTCGAAGTCTCTGAGAATCGAGCACGAACTTTTTACGATTGCATTCGATACCGTTCTCGAAAATAGTAACTTAAATATGATTCTGTTGAATCTTGTAAGTAAACTACCGATCGTGATACAAAATAAAAATTGTCTGCAACTGTTGCGCGAAACAGAAGCTGCATAGACATTCCTGTCTTTGTTCAACGATTTTAATAAACTGAAACTGCTCGTACTCGATTTTGTCATTTTTAGTGTTTGATTCGTTTTCACTGTGTCGCATAACATAATAAACGCATAAAATCGTCTACTTTCAAGCTATCAATATGAAAAGACAAAATTCTGATTTCTCAATTTTTCTTGAAAATCTCGAGATCGTCATTTCGGCAAAAATCTTATTAAATTTAAGAACACTGCACATGGGCGTACGCAGAAGTCGCTCGTCCGACAGCAACGAAAAATGGTGGCACGCATCGAACGGATCATCCAGCGAGAATTCTCGAATGATTTCGTAAACGGGGTTTCTTTTAGTGGCAGCATTCGCGCAGGTGACTTTCATAAATTTTTCCCCAGCCGCGTCTTGGAAAAATGGTTTTGAAGATGGGCCTGAATCGCCGACCCTGTGAGAGACTGACAAGAATTATTAGTGGGTGAAGGTAGCCAGTAGCTGAGCCGAGGATCAATACTAGGCAGACGTCCGTGCAGTGTGGTGGAGTGCACTTCTCCTACACAGCTCTAGGCTAGGCTAGAGCTAGGAAAGGCTGGGATGGAGGTTGGGTAAGGTTAGATCGTGAGATGTCTACGTAGACCGGGTCCCCATAAACTAACTCGGCTCGACGATGCAGCCACCATGAAGATTCTGACTAGAAAAAATATATCGCTACTCGTCCGGTCGCCGTACAAGTTATCATCCTCCGGTTTCTTAATTTGGACAGGGGGATATTCCAAGTTTAATCATGACTTTTTTGGAAACGTGTTCTTAAAAACTGCGTCGAAAAACAGCGCACGAATTTTCTACACAATGTACCATCGATTCTACGACAGATTAACTGCAGTCTGAGCGATTACTTAATTATTCAGTTTTACATTTGATCATTCTCTGTGTATACGCACCTCAGGCTGACAGGAACGAAAATAAAATGTTGATGAGTGGAAAATTTCCAAAAACTTTCTAGGTATACTATCTGTGTTATGCTTCAAGTTTTTAAAGTATTGTATACTTACCTTTCAAAAATCGATGAAATTTAACAAGTACTTATGCAAGACAGATTTTTTCTTTAATTTTTCACGAAAAATGTGTGGGGTCCAATTACCCCCATGTACACAGGGAGAAGGTTAATTTTTTATTCGTAGTTACCACACGATCAGGGTGTCAAGCAGTTCATCTAGAAACGGAAACTAAGCAGAAAGGAGTTCGAGGACGGAAATGTTCGTCGATACGATTTATTTGCTATTAAATGAGAGAGTGAATAATAGTGATTCTAGTTGAGCACTTCCCCGTCTTCCCAGAACTTTCGTCGATATGCAAACGCTGAGCGTTCTTAACACATCGATTGCGAAGAAGCGTTCGACAGTATCAAGTTGTTGCATATTTGCCCGAGTTGAAGCGGACTGGAGCAAATTGGGGGCGAGTTGAAACGGACTGCGACGAGTTTGGAAAGCGTTGGACCGACGAGTTCGGTCGGATTGGTGGAAGATGGAAGAGAATAAAGGAGTCGCGGCGCGGCGCGGTCTCTGTGGCCATTAGGAGCGGGCCGGAGCGGGCTGGAGCGGGCCAGGCTGGATTGAAGTGGGTGTGCAATTTGGGAACGCAAATCCATAAAATAATAAAGAACAACAGAATGTGTCCCGGTAAGCGAACCTTCCATTTCCCGGGTCCGCTTTTGTCCTTTGGCCCTCCTCCAATTAACGACGTTCGATCTTTTCATCGAGCGGACCGGCGCTGTACCGGAGATTAACGAACGCGCGTGCAGCTCTAAGTCCGTCTTAGTAGCATAAGTAAATTGGCCTTTGAACGCTTAACAATAGCTCGCAGCGGGGCTCGTTCAAATGTTACAATGTAACTGGCCGCGTTACAACGCCGATTACGCCGGAGAAATACATAGTACCCTTTAGCCGTTCTAGCAAAATGTCAGCCGGCTGCTACTAGATCGAAGTCAAAAGTATCCTGGATCCCGGGTAACGAAATGTATTCGCCGCGGCGCGGCCCGGCCCGGCTCACGGAAAAAAGGGAGAAAGAGAATATTAAAAGGAAGTTGCGCGTTCACGGTCGGACACGTATACACGTAGACGCGCGCGTGTGCATGCACGCGCATACTTAACCAGGAAGTAAAAACAATCTCGCGGGACGTAGCGCAAGAACTTGTGAAAACTAGTTAAACAGCCCCAAGGTCGAGGCCGTGAAACTACTCCAATTCACGGTGCAATTCCGCGCACACATATTCCTACGCTCGGCTATGACAGCCGGTAAGATAGAGTTTTGCTAGCGCGATCCAACAACAACCGGTACAGCATTCTATCGTCTCGTTTGTGTCACGCTCCGCGATCATTCGTTCCCTTCGCGAGGAGCGTTTTACTCGTTTTAAAAAATTCATCACGGAAGAAAGTAAATGATCGCATCATTTCATGTTTATTCGCGTTGACGAGCGAGCTTTAATGAGCACGATCGATCCTCGCATTGCCAAGGTGCTCGATAAGGTCTTCGGATTACACAGCAGATTTTCAAGATCGATTTAATATAACAACGATGACATGAAATCAATGCAGAAAACGGCCGACGTGTTTGCATTGCGAAATCGTGACAGCAACTGACTACGAAACGAGAACGTACGTCATAATATGCATGTTGTGCCGATTATTCAAATGCAATTTGCAGACTTTATGCGTTCATGACCAAAATGAATAGCCGGAATGCAAAAAATAGAGAAAGCATTTCAAAGATTTAAAATGCTGTTGTACTATACAATATATTTTCGTGAGACTACAATTATTAAGAATAGGAATAAACGTCCATTTTTATTTTGCATGAAAATCCGCTGTATAACAATTTCTACCAGTATTTTCTTCACTTTGTGCACACCTCTAGATGCACCCGCGCCAACTATTTTAAGTTTCGTGTGCTAGAAAAAGCGGCCGCACTCAGCCTGTTGCGAGCAGCGATTCGGCTAATCTCGCAGCGTTCAGCGCGTTAATCGTGTTCGCCGTTAATCCGCGGATTCTGCCCTAAACATCGCGAAACGGTCGGCAATCGATACCGGCGGTCGAGGAGCCGAGAATCGGCTGAGGCAACGAACGAAACGTGACGGCGCGGATCGAACGCAAAAAAAACAAATAGAAAAATACTTAGGACGATCAGAAATGATCTGGCAGGTTCGTCGGGTGTATCGCGGACACGCGAGGGTGCGTGTGAAATGGCAGGAGGGTGGAAACGACTGCGTAGTCGGACGCACCCCCGCACACGGGCGAATACTGATGATCATTCACGCCACTGACCTACTCTGTGCTCGGCTCTTGGACGTGGGTGGGAAAGAAAGAGGCGCGGCAGTGTGAGCGAGCGAGCGAGAGGGAGAGAGAAAGAGTGAGATAAAGAGATAGAGTCGGCGAGGGAATGACAGAGGAAGAAACAAGAGGGATGGCAACGGAGACACAAGGGTCGGGAGAGTCGAGGGACGAAGAAAATCGCGTGGATAAACGCGGGAAGAGGGAGAGCCGTCGAGGAAGAAGGAAGGGACGTCTGAAGGGTGGAATGGAGAGACAGGTCGAGGAAGAGAAAGAAAGACGGCGGGGAAAAAGCGGGGCGAGAGCGAGAGGAGACGAGAGTCTGTGTCTGGTCGACGGGTTTGGGCCTGCGTAACGACGCGTGCATGTCGGTGCAAGCACGGCGATAGAGGGTTGAGAGTTGCACCGAGTAGAAGGGTATGGCGTCAGGGTGAGAGGGTGGGAGGGTGGGACGATAGAGAGTGGGGTTGGGTGGAGGAAAGTTTCAGGGGTGCAAGTCGACTGGTAGGTGAAGGGGCAAACGAAGGGGGAGGACCAGTAACCGGTGGCGCGGGGAGGAAAGCGACCGAGGGGGGCGGGGAACACGGAAGGCTACGATTGATCCGTGGTCGCCCTCCGTCCTCCCTAACCTCTTTCTCCCTTCCACCCTTTCGTCCTTCTCTGGCTTTCTTTGTCCCGCTGCGCTGGACGGTCTCTCCCTCTCTCTCTCTCTCTCTCTTCCTCTCTGTCTCTCTGTCTCCCTCTCTTTCTCCCTTGCGTCACGACCTCACGAATTCATTGTGCACTTTTGCTCGTCCTTTTTCTCTCCGGCAGCCATTAGCTGTCCGTTCGGCTCGCTTCTTATTAGCATAGTTGCAAATTCTACGCCACGACGCCCGGTGGTCTCCCCTTAACGCTTGATTGGAACCCAGACGCTTTGTGACGTGACAGGTACACGCGTCCCTTCGAAACTACCCCCGGACCCGTCCGGCCGGCAACCTAAGCCTTTGCTTTCCCGCCGTGCCCGAGGAAAACCGAGAGAGGGTGACGATCGCTGCTCGCCGCGCCCGGGCCGAATGTCGATATTTCAGATTTACTGGGCCTCGAGCCCGCCGCCGGATAGGTGCCGGCCGGGATTTTCTTTTTAGTTATTTTAAGCAATAAGAAAGATTGCCTCCTCCTGCCCCCACCTCCGCACAGCACGCCTATCGTTTATCAGGAGAATGGCCAGACCCAATTAGGGCGGCCGAGTTCAACTTGAGTCGAATACGAATACGATCCGTTCGGGCCCACGGAATACCATTGTGCGTTTGCCGTTCTACGTTGTTAATTTTAATAGGACACCAGTGATAGCCGAATATCGGCACTTTGTTACGTTTAATGGTTGAACTTCAACCACTCCCTTCGCCTCCCTCCCTCGTTTAGCCGAGTTTTGTATGAAACAGTAGACAATTGATTCTTCTGTGGATCGAAGTCGATCTCCCAATCTTTTACTAAGGATTAGATATCGACGCTTTGTTACCTTTAATGGCTGAACTTCAACCATCCTCTCGTTTACCCGAGCTTCTGCTGCGAACGTGTTTCATGGGAAACGTATGAAACAGTAGACAATTTTAAAAATGATTGTCATAAAATTCATCCTACTGAATATCAATTTATTGATCCCGAAATCAAGTAGACTATAGGGCCAGTTGTTATTAATAACTGTGTGCTATGAAGAATGTCATTTTGCATAAAAATCGAATCACTATGCATGAAGAATAGAAAAAGCCTAGAACTTTTCTGCACACGTCTGATATTTAACTAGACAATTTCGAAGCGAACCGAGTAAACTAAACTAGCAGAACAGTAATGAAATAAAAACTCTTGTATTATTCTTTTAATTATCTTCTTAAGCTGAAACACTTATACACTGATGTCCTTAAATCTTTTTAAATTGCACGTATACATTTTTATGGTAAATGCATAACACATCCGCAGTCCACTAGTAGTAAGACAGAAATTTAAAATCGTCATACAATACCCCCGTTTAACTAGATAATTACTAAACGAACCGTCCGCATTACGCGCGGCACACGCTAAAATATTCAGGTCACAGGCAACAGGGATCTCGTTCCGGCGTGTATCATAATTTCCCGCAGATCGACCGTCCGATAGAAAAATACATACGTTCGGATTAATTTTCTCCGGTGGCCGCGGCGCGCGGCGTCGGAATCATCTGGGAAATTAATATTACGCACCGTGTATCACTGATTGATGACGTTGCGTTTATGGAGCGTCGCGCGACAATTCGCGCAGATTATTCATCGCATTAAAAAGCGTTCTCACCTGACGCATTCACTCGAGTGTTACATTCCAATAAATGGAACTTAACAATCGGCCGGTAGGAATTGGTGCGAGCGCGGGGGCCGCATGATGCATGCGCGAGGCCACCGCCGTAAACAGAATTATACAATGCCGAACGTGCTGCCATTAATTAGAGTAACTTTGTTGGCACGTGAGCGTGTGCGGGCGCTCGCGGGCGGCCGGCTGACATGCTTTTATATTAATGGCGTGCAAAATGTTTTGACACCCCGGCACACAGACCGTGGATTTTTAATTAATACGTATCGCGGCACCCGCCGACGGACACGCTATAAACAATTTCCCCGATGATAGGTTAAATCAACCCAGATGTCTTCGGTGGACGATGTCGTTTATCGTCAAGGGGCTACTCTGATTTTGAACTTTCAACAGATCAATCGTTTTTGCAGTTGCTTGAATCCTTCACTGGTATACTCGTGACCCCAACTTTCACTACTGTATTGTACGATAATTACAAGCATCAAGTTCCTTTCACTTCTTCGGAACATCTGCATTGTTTAGTCTTATTTGATATACTTAAAAGCGTCTGAGAAAATTTATACGGGTTTTTGAGAAATGTCCTGGTGTGATACTTCGTGGTCTGAGTCAACACTGTGTACCACTTAAGGGTTAAGTATGAGGGTTGATGAACATTTGACAAAAAATAATTTAGTTGTAGGCTTTTGAAGAATGCAACTCTCGATTTTTATGCAAATTAAAAATTATTTCTATTGGAAGATACAAGAGCTACACGTCGACATCTATTTCTTGTCTTAATAATTTTATTCAGTAGAAAATAGTAGACAAAAATATATAACTCGTGTAATTTTGGTTGTTTTCCTAAAAAATGTGTTCACTTCAAATACCCACAAAAAGTGTACTAATTCTTTTGAAAAAAATCCCGGGAGATTGGTAAGAGAATAGCAGTCGAAACCAGAACATCGCAGACATTTTTCTAGCTATAAATTGCACTAACTACGTAACGCGACGGAAGTGAATCATTCATTTCAATAATTCTTGTTTCGCCGTGAGAGAAATTTGCGACGATAAGCAGCTACACACCGTCGATGTTAAGCATAGATCACGCGGTACTGGAAGAAGCTGGTTCTTGCGTTGGAATATTAATTAAATGGACCAGCAAATGGGGTCAGATGAAAAATGAGTTATCGATACGGAAACTGCCACGGTGGACGCTCGCAACACAAACAATATGCAGTTAAATGAATACATAATCTAGTCGATTACATGCATATTTATATCGCACGTTTCAAGATCGTCTAAGCTATCACCGAATTTTTCTGATCGTTTTTACTCGAGTTCTCTTTTTACCAAATAAAATGTGTTAACACTTATCAACGGTAGACGCGTCTTGGTGTCAACAAGCACAATGAGAATCACTTATTGACCGCTGGAAATATCGCGAGGTGTTTATTACACAATCTTGAAATAAGCGTTTTGAACAGGTTATCGGAGGTCTCACTCAGATTAATCGCCATTCCTCCTCTTTACCCACGGAGCAACAAAACACTTTGGCTGCCGTGTTGGAATGTTGTTTATTTAATTTCTTGAAGAAAATCCAACATATATAGTCGATAGATATATGAATACTGATGTCTGCGGAGAAGAAATGAGTATATGGACTTTGACTGAAACGGGAATTTGAGTTTTTATGAACAGTTAATTACTTATTTGTACTGTTTCGAAATTGAACGAATTAAAATATCATATTTCCTTGATCGATGATGTTTCAAGGTTCCTCCACAGATAATTTTTTATTGGCTGACGGACACGTGGAAGTTTTATTAATAATAAATCAGTTCAGAATGTTGCAGATAAGAAAGTGACACATTCTTAAGATTATTGTGCGTCGATAATTCCGTTAAAATGCATATTTTGGATACGCCTGTCCGCCATATTTAATAGATATCTACTCAATGTTACTATAATTGACCGATATACGTAGTCGTATGCCGCAAAATGTGTTCACATGCTAATTTCCAACGTCCTATGTCTGTCGATATAGTAAAATCAGTGGTCACAGACTGTCGGTGTCAGACACATACCGGCGAGAACCTGACTAACGGTGTTTCAATTCGTCAGCAACTGAGAAATTTAATGATGATTTTGATATGCTGTGGGTCAAATTAGCCTCGAGTTGTCACATTAACTCCCGGGGGAGTGGGGGGATCCTAGAACCCCCACCTCTTTTTACATATTCATGCTGAAAAAAATTGTTTTCTGACGAAAATTTACGTCGCAAACAAAATCGTGCAAACTTGTTAATATAACCGTAGAAAGTACACCTATGTAAAACTAGCTTGAATTCAATTCCACCGATTTTTCCGATGGTAAACAAGATTGGAAAATTACAATATTTGCCGAATGGAGTCCATATATATGACATTTTCATTTCAAACAACATTGTTTGGGTTTCGACACACAATATTTCATTTATTTTGCGTTGACACCGCACCGACATCATGGCCCATAGTAGGTTTTATATTTTTCTGCATAGTAAAAAGAACTTGTACATATTAAACTTTAATGAAAAAGGGAAATCGGTTTAATTTATGAATATTTTGCGGGTTCAATGAGCTCCGGAGGTCCTAGGGTTAAGGGTTGAATTTGATTGATTTCGAACGAAGTCGACAATTTCCGCGATCATCGCCGCATTTCGGCGATACCGGAGCACCGATTCGATGGGCGACGTGTCTAAAAAGCCCGTGGAAAAACCCGACGAAGTTCTGCAGCCGGGTACGAAGATTGAGCCGGTGAAAACGTCCTCCCGGAAGCGCGAAGCGTTTTTCCATGGACGTTACAAGCAGCGAGGCGTGTGTGAAAACCGACTTTTGTGCAGCGTCGCGGACAGGCAACACGGACAATGAAGCGTACCGTAGGCGGGCGAGCGTTACGACGGCAAATCCGATTCACGCACTATCGACGCGTTACCTAATAGCGTACTACGTGGATGCAGATACATAGGCGACGTCACGTGCCCGACGGAGGCACCTGCGCCTCACGCAAAGCAAAAATAAAGGTGCGCGAAACGAACTGTAGCAATTGCCGCAAGCCGGCCGACAACGCACACACAGGCTTCTTCTTTCTCTCTCTCTCTCCCTCTATCCCCCTCTCTCACTCTCTCGCTCTCTATCTTCCTCTATCTCGCTCACTCTCTGTCTCTCTATCTCTCGTCGATGTCCGTGTGCATACACGAGCCGGCGAGCACACGCACACAAAGACGCGAGTACCGAGCTGAGTTCCGTTCACGCAACGCGCAATGCGTTACCTAAGAACGCGTAGACGCGCAATTTCAGCTGACCGCTTCGTCCCGCTCCCACCCGCTCCGACCCGCGCTCCACCATTGCGGACGATCTATGAAAAACAACGTGCACGTGGACGCGCATGCAACCACGGATCGATCTGGAAACAACGACAGAACGTGCCAGACAATAATCGCGTTTATCACGCGGGAAATACTCGGTGAGTACCCACCGGCAAGGGTCACCCTGCGAAAACCCTAGACATAATAAGGTATCAAGCCAGCCAACCGGACATTTTTACTGGAATTTCTCTAGCTATGCTAGACGGCTGCGACGCACACACGCGTATATTTCGCTAGAGCCAACGCTTCATTCTCTTCGTTTCATCGCTGGAACCAGACTTGGGAAAATTTTGTTGGAAATGAGAATAATATTGGAAATAAAACAATTTCGCTCTTGAAATATCATGAAAATAATGTGCTACCAAGGGTGTCCGCATAAATCTCACTCAAACCTGATGATCAACTATAATAACAATAATCTTAAATCATTATAAAATAATATTTTAGAAGCACAAATTCAACGAAACTTGAATTGCTCGACTACAGAAATAGCCAGATCATTTTGATTGTCATTTCTTCAACTTTGAGACATTTTTGCAGGTTTCTGACTCGGCGCTGAATATGTACTCGAGCTCTACGTGAGAGTTCATTGCCAATTTCCATCGCAGACTTTTCACCGAGGACTGCAACAGCATTTTCAGCTGAACGAAGAAGCAGAAGCCTGAACAAGGCTGCAGGCTGAATAAGGTCGATTGTTCCGTGTGGGATTTAATTGCAGTTTAAGACAGGCTAATCGGAAAAAGGACACGATAGTTACATTCTACCCGGTATACCGGCTACACGCAGACTCTAGGATAACAACCGTTACATTCGTCTTTTAATATAAATGGCAGAGAATCTATGAGGCCTAATATCCAGTACCGTACATGGTGTGCAGGTGTCTCGGACGGTATGCATGATTATGTATCGACGAGAGAGGGTCGGCGAAGGAAAATCCGCGCGCGCGATAGAGATCGCTGCAAAACAATTTTAATGTCTAGAATTTCCCAGATCCGATCGTCCAAAGTAATTAGAACGTAACCACGCCGCGCGTACACTTTGTACGGGAGACTCGCTCGGACAGCGGCGTGGATGCGAGTGAAGGAAAAAAAAAAAAAAGAAAAACCACGCATCGTAAGTACATTCCGCGAAGGAACGATGTATAATTTATTAGAGACTATACATCACCGGCAATTCTTGCCGGCGTTCGAGCGGAATCCAACGTCTACGGGTGCATCGCGCGCGCGTGGACAGTTGCTTGACATTGCCCCCGGGCAACTGGCCGGTTGCGGCCACGCAACAATGCAGCGCGATGCCGAAGGGAACAAAAAAAAAAAAAGAGAGAACGTTTTCGTCGAGATCGATAAAGAAACAGGATCGGGGCAGCAGCGTCGACGACGACGGATTACGTGCGTTAGCGTGCGCGGCCTTCTTTCGACGGTTATAAGAAACTATTGACATTGAGGCAATTCAATTTGCACGATGGACTCGCGCGCTCGAACGAACGAACGAACGGAGCGAGCGCGGACACGCCGAACAGACCTAACCCAGAGCCGGGCCCGCCTCGCCCGTAAACTCCGGTTCTTACGGTGGCGATCGCGAGTTATCGAGCTTAGAATAATTTATCGCCGGCGATCGCATTAAAGTAGCTACAATGAAATTATTCCCAGCGGCGATACGTCTGCGAGAGCCCGGCTGTATATCCACGTGTGCGCCTCTCACGGACAAGCGACCGCGCTCGGATGCACTCGGCAGTCGGCCGCAATTAGTATTACCTAAGAATCTATATAGCCAGCTGCATCGTAATGACTATATTGTACGAAAAGTACGTACCTGCCGCGCGCAAGCGGAGACAACGCCGACTCGGCGCGACGGTGTGCCCAACGGCATTTCACGCCACCTGGACGCACGCGTGTTTACCTCGCCTAATCCAAAGCCGCACGTGTCGCGATACTTCGAGAATTTCGATACATTTCTGCAGCGGTGCGTCTCCAACGCTCTTTGCATTATTTATACGGAAATTATTTAAATTTAGCTTCAGCGAGGAGCACCGCTGCCCGCGGGACACCGCTCCACGCGCCGACCAGTACCCTTGGAAAATCGAAATTCTTTTGGTACAATCGTGAAATTAACACGGGGTCACAGGTTTCTTCTTTTTCGTCTGCTAATTGCATTGTTTGTGAAAATAAGTATTGAAATAGACGCACTGCGAGACGGCAGTACGTTGTTTAATCCTCCGGAGCCTGGGTCTATTTTGAACCAGGGTATTAAAAGCGTCATTCAATTACTCAGTTTCTGGTGAATTAATTAAATATATACCTGCTGCATTTGCAAGAATTAAAAAAACGCGTCTACACGAAGTGAATTTAAAACTGTGTTTTCAAAACTTGGCAAATAAAGTAATTCGCATACTTAAACATCATCAATGATATAATTATAAAAATGATCCGCTGTCCGAGGGTTAATAGAATAGACAACACTTGTGTTCTGTCAATTTGTAGTTAATGAAGTAGGAGCTGCCTGTAAACGCTAAAACATGACGAAATTACTTTCTAGTCTATCCAATAATGAAGTGCACGTAGTTCAAATACCAATAGTTCTCAGCTATTGAAAGAGAGAGAGAGAGAGAGAGAGAGAGAGACTTCTCAATAAATTATTTAACAGCAGCGTCAATTATACTTCTTCATTAGCTTAGTTTCCACGTATTTATGATCATCAAAGTTTTTGTTATTGGAAATAGAATGTGGATATTTATACATTTTTTAAAAAGTATATGTAGCCGCAGAGAAAGTGTTTCTACTTAACACCATTTCATTAATAGTCGAAAATCAGAAGTCTAATGATAATATTGAGTTAAGTCTAGTGATAATATTAAACTGAGTAAATCAATCAAATTATACAAGAATTTCCAAATCTTAAAATAATTTTAAAACAATTTTGTGTGATCGTTAACATTGTATATTTATAATAACAGTGATGAAACTAATCTCGAAATCTTTCTCTTCGTTGGAACGGTTCCGCAGGACACGGTCTCCATGGTTCTAAAACGGTCTTTATCCAGTTCCGAGATGGGGAACTGACAAGTGGTTTTAAGGGAGGAAAGAACCTTTCGCTCGAAGTCTTTGAAACCCCGCGAAACAATCGTCCTTAACGCGAAAAGAAAAATCTCCATATAAATTTCCGGGAAGCGTTCTCGAGAGGACGTCGCAGAGACTATATAACAAAAGGAGTCAGTCTTGACGGCCGCAGCGTTGGGGGAGGGGCGGGTAAGAGGAGGAGAAAATACTTGTGACAGATCGGGACGGAATCGCAGGCGAATATCTGTTCCGTTAACGCGACTCTTTCTCTCTATCTCGTTGTTCCTAGGCGTGTTTTAGCCTCGCGCCGCGAATTCGAGTTGCGCCAGTCGGCACCGTGCGAAATTTCTAATTTCGAGGTCAGCTGCGCGGCGAACTACGTCCGAAATAATTACCCTCCGCGCTGCGTAAGACGTCAATGCGTTTGATATTCTTGCACGCGCACTCTGTCTCTCTCTCTCTCTCTCTTGCTTCCTCTCCCTTCCTCTCTCGCTCACTCTCCCTCTCTCCCTCTCCATCTCTCCTCCCACTCTTACACGCGGCGAACATAAGTTTTTTTGGTCCAACGACGCCTATGGCTCTACGAATCGCGAGATCTGCGAGGGAAACGTGCGCCGTCTCTGTGTGTGCGGCTGTGCGCGTGAGCGTTTCACACCTGACTACTACGGTAGTCAAGCGAGCGACCGAAGCGACATCGGGTCCGGGAAAAATGATCGCCTCGCAACGAAATTACCACGAAAAATAGTTAAACAGCCGAACTCGATTTATCGCGAGGGAATCGGCCGTGTGGGCGGCGTCGAATCGATTTATTTGGTCGGTAAAGTCTGCGCGGCGAACACGGTAGGTTAGTTGACCGCGGGGCCGAGCGAGCGCTGAGCTGACAGTAGGCCGGCGACGTCACAGTGGGCCGGTTGAGCCTTCCTTCGTTCGATTCAGGCAGGCTCTCTATTCATTTTACATGTAGCAAGGTAAATATTTCAATGCGAGTGTCCATTCGAATCCGTGGCTCGAAGTGCGTGATAACCGTCGTCAGGAGCGTTCTGTGATAAACCAGTCGTCATTTTTCGAGAACGAGCGAGAACTTCGAGAAGTTCGAGGGGGTTGTGAAGAAGTTTTTTCTGTTTTCTTATTACACGTATCGCACATACGTACCGATGTCGAATAGAATTTACTTTTTCCATTTCGTCGAACATACCTCGTTCGTGTCCGTTCCTGTTCGCAAAAAAAAGAAAAGAACCGGACACCGAGAGCTGCCGCTGCTACTGTTGTTGTTGTTGTTGTTGTTGTTGTTGTTGTCGCTGATGCTGCTCGCTGTCACGAACGATCCCACTGGAGGAAATGAGAGAGCACCGTTTCGATGCCGAGCGATTTTTCACACGGTTGTAATACTGATCGAAAATCGCGCAAAACACACCACCGACCTTGGCAGGACACGGAACACGCACCTTTCATCCGCGAGCCGATCTCAACCACGATCGACAGGACTCGCCATAGAGCACAGCGCGCTCGAAGAGAGACACGTGAAATCGCACGGTTGACAGTTACCATGCGCACGGGCCGTCAGTGGATCCTGAATCGTTTCCGACAACGCATCGGTGGCTCACGTTCGACGTTGCTCGACCTTGTGCAGTTTCACTTTTGGCAAACGTATAATCGTAGCATTCGTCACCCGCGAACAGTGTCACGCTGTTCCACGACACCAATTCGTCTTGTTTTCACTCGGTAAAGTCTGTGTTCGTCCGTTGCATCGCGCGACGCGAACCTATCGAATCACGTATTACGATCGATCCGTTCGATCGCCGGCGATCTCGAAACTTTTTATTTTTCGTCGACTTTCTTTTCTCGAGAGTGCTAGATACGCGACAAATCGGCCCCGTACACCGCGCAACGATACAGACACGTGACAAGTGCACAGTGCGATGAAACTTCTCCGAATATCGTTACCCGCGGCTGTGCGCGTTACACCGCTGATAACATCGATGCCGATCAATCGATCACAGAGAACACCGACTGTCCAGTGTGTACTAGTGATGGGGAAAAAGTAATTAACTAGTCATTCTTAGAAAAAAGCGGCGAACTAGTTACTAAAAAATGCACTATTGTCGCTCGAAAACTAACTAGCGGTTATTCGGGAAAGTAGAACTGTTACATTTTGCTATTTACAAGTGAGTTAGTCAGAGGAGTTTCTGTTTCAAAATATACGGCGATATGGCAATCTAGTTTATTTGTGTAATAAGTGTTTTATTTAATGAGCCAAAGTTTCAAAGATGCAAATAACGTATCGTATATTACATAATGTGGTTATGTTAATTTTCTATTTTGCAATCGATAACAATTCGAAAGTCATCTATTCTAATTGTTTTCAAATAACCAAAGGAAGTTAGTTCCTTCGGTTACATCCGAGCAAGTTAAGTAACTAGGTACATAGTAACCAGAGTTGGGCACAACTGTAATCTGATTAATGATTAACAATTATAACTAACGTGGAATCATGTTCATAATTAACTATCACTATTTCAAAGTGAACCAGTAGTGTAACTGAAGTGATCAAAATAAAAAAAAATGTGAGCATTGATCATGATTAGATTGTGGATCTTTATGCAAAATAAAAATGCATTAAAGTTAAATAAAATTGCATTTCCTCTTTGAATAATTATAGTAAGTCAGGAATAATATAACAACATCATTCGATTTTTCTAATGTCTTTATAATTTTGTATTCCACCAACCCATTCTTGTCAGAAGTGCATAAAATTCGCTGTCTAGTCATCGTAATAATTGTCACAACAAAAACGTTTCCATAAAAAATGTAGTTAATATTAGTGGTTACAGATAACCCATTGCAATCATGATTACCGATTTACTCCAGTAACGGTTAATTGATTACTGAATTGTGCTTACCATGATTACTTTTCGCGATCAATTAAAAAAGTAACCCAAAAATCATTCGCGATTACTGATAACTAAAATGATTACAGATTGCCAATGGTAATCATGATTACCGATTGATTCTAGTAACGATTGATTAATGATTATGATTACTATGATTACTTTCCGCAATGAATTACAAAAGTAACCAGAAAATCACGATTACCGATTTATTCTACTAACGATTAATCGATTAATAATAGTGCTTACCACGACTAAGTATTTTTCGTAATCGATTACAGAAGTAACCAGAAAATAATCGATTATTATATCGACGCCCAACTCTGGTAGTTACTAAATAACTGAGAGTGTAACTGGTGAACTACTGTGCTTGGAAATAACGAAATTTCCCATCGCTAGTGTGTAGGAGAGAGCATCCTCCCTGTGTGTAGCTTCGTCGTCGCGTCGCGGAAGAGTCTGGTATCGCGTCCCGGCGAAAAGTAAACAAAAGTGAAACGCACTCGTGAAAGCAACAGTCGTCGTTGGCCGATCGTGTCACCGATTAAAGAACGCCGCGTCGTTGACGTAAAGGAAGATTTCCGTCCAAAGTCGGTGGCCAGAACGCGGCTCGAGGCTCTGGTGCAAGGATCGTCGGATGGACAGAAATGTGTCGGGACAGACGAACCTGGACCGTCAACGACGACGATGTGCCGAGAAAGAACGACAAGTCAGAAGTGAGACAGTTCGCCGAGAGTTCGAACAGAGAACGTCTAAGAACTGGCGTCTGCCGTTGGCAACGAACTGGTGTCGAAAACCATCAGACGTCCCCAGATAACTGTCATTAAAGACCGACGCCGGTTGATGGAAACAAGTAACGTTAATCTACGTAATCCACGACGGACGCACACCTAACCTAAACTCGGCGACACGCTGTCAAGCGCGCGACAAGTGAGCCGATCCGTTACGGACGGGGCATCGTCGTGGAAATCGAGAAAGAAAAACGCCTGCAACTACGCGTATACAATTGGATCGAAGGAGGAAAATGTAGAAGGAGGAAATGGTTCCTATGCCCGTGGTTTATACGAAACGCATCTCTCCCCCCACCCCCTCTATCTTCCTCTTTCTATTTCGATTGGTGTTGAAGCGAAACGTGAGGCGAAGAGTGCGTGTTCCGTGAGCCGCCACGGCGGGACGAAAATATCACACGTGCGTCGGGAGTAAGCCGAGATTTTTGGAGGACGACGGGAGTCAAGTGGGCGATCGGTGAGCAGAACGCTTTTTTGGTGAGCGACCAGATAACAAAAAAAACAAAAAAAAACAAAAAGACACCAGCAAACGACGGTAAAAGAGAAACACGTTCAAGTACCAGGGTAAAAGAAACGTTTGTGAGGGTACGATTAGGGGCGGGGTAGGGGGGGGGAACTACCGGACACGTTCGTATTCCGCGCGTAACCGCGGAAATCGAACGGTTGGTTCGCGGGAGACACGCTGTCACGGCCGTTTCCACTCTTCGCCGGCAACCTCTTCGCGGAAATTTCTGATCGTATTGACAGCTCGAGATTCGTCCGCGTTCCTCGACGCGAACGATCGTTCGATTTTCACCAGTCGCGTGACGCGACGTCCAGTTGTCTGTTAGAGGCTGATAGAGTCCCTCGAACTCCAGGTTCACCGGGTTGCTATACTTCGGGACCTGGTCACCGGAACCTGGACTAGATCTAGACCGGTTCGGATGATCCCCGCGGTCAATCGCGGCAGGTGATCGAGAGAGCCAGGGCAGACCTCTTTCAGTCATACGGCCCTGCATGCTAAACAGCATAGACGTTTGACGTTTCGTGAAGGTCGCGTGCTCTAGCTTCATCCTCCTCGCGTGGTCGACCCGTCTCTCTTTCCCTCCCTATCTCTTTCGCACACTCTCTGTCCTTGTTCCCCGGTCCCCCACCCCTCAGCTACACCCCGCCCACCCTCACGATCCACCGTCTAGCTGCAATTCCGTCTCTCTCTTTCGCTCTCTTCGTCGTCCTTGTCTCGCCGTTCCTCTCTTCTATTCCGGTCATCCGTCTCGCCCTACGCACATACGCACGTACCGTTGGGCATTTAACGATCGTGCCGCGTGAAATTGTCGCGGCTCATTGCTCGCCGGGAAGTTCCGCGAATTTTCCAGCTGCCACGGACAAGGATTTTCGCGTCCCTATCGACGCGCACCGCTTCCAAACGTCTTGGTACCGACGCGGAACTCTTTTCGACGATCGTCGCGGCCGGACTGCTTAAGAAATGTTTGCGCTAGTCTAGTTGGGGGTTTCGCGGTCCGACATGTTCGTTATTGGGTGATCTGAGAGATTGAGGGATCTTACTAGTTCTTGAAAAAATGAGGAATATGTGTAGGAAGTATTTATTTACGTACTAATGTGTGCCTACATTTACTTTATGCATCGACGGCAAAAGTTGATAGGTGCAATTTAAATTAAATTCGAGAGCTTCAATGTGTCAGTAAGCTTATGAAAATTATTAAAGGAATAAAGACATCTCTGTTTGGCCCCCGTACAGTGTAATCGATGCAAACAATTTCCATTTTTCATATTGTACAAATCTGCAGACTATTAGCAACACATTCTTTACTGTGCTACTTCAATAAAGAACTTCAGGTTCGTTTAAAAAATATCCCTGAAAGAATTGATTGGATCACGTCTCGGAGGGTGGGTTTTTATCATTGCCCTACGATTTATTTTATGGTTTCAGTGACTAGAACTTTCTTTGTAGTTCGTAATTTGCTAAGAAAAGAGAAAATTTATATTTAAATAGAATTTCATCTCGGTTTAAAGGTAATTAATAACATACGTATTTATTAGACTCTCGAGGGTTATACAATTTTTTTCAAATACTACATGTAATAATTTTTCAATCCATGATTCTGGTTTTCCGAAATTTATTTGCTTCTTTTGAGGTGTTTCTTGTTGTTATTTTAGATTGTCCTAAAAGTTTCTTTCACTACGTGCACATTCCACATTTGTTAGATAACATCAATATACACAAACAACACAATCTTCTGTTCGTTAATGTTTTATCATGCCTTAAGATTCCCCTTTCTTAACCATGATTGGTTTTCTTAAAAACTACTATGAATTTGCACTGAGCACATTAATCGAGAACGGAACGAACTTTTGGGACAACCTAATAATTGTTTTGTTTTCATTGGGAACGGTGGATCTACGTGATCTGATCAGAACTCTCCCGAATCTCGTGAAAGAGCGCTTACTTTTATCATTAGCGTAGTCTTATCTCCTTTCATCTGTAAACATCTATTGAGGGAGATAGATAGATAGTCCTCGAATGATCTGATTAGTCTAGAAAATTAAAGTGATATCTATCGAATACGCATAGTCGTCTCAAATAGATTAGTCTTGTCTTACAAGCGCATCTGGATATCTCTCTCTCTGCAGAATATGGAATAGAATAAAATCTATTATTCACTTCATAAACCTACTCTCACGCGAATCGTACTACTGACAAAACTTCGAAT
Source organism: Lasioglossum malachurum (assembly GCA_028455605.1). Taxonomy (NCBI): domain Eukaryota; kingdom Metazoa; phylum Arthropoda; class Insecta; order Hymenoptera; family Halictidae; genus Lasioglossum; species Lasioglossum malachurum. The sequence goes on from CM052318.1 coordinate 8,298,797, forward strand.
GCCGCGCCAGAGTTAGAAAACTGTTGTAATATCAGCAATGATACTGTCGTTCTTGAGACAACGAAACTTTTCGTAACATTTACAAAAAGGGTTTTACGGACCAATTGTTCTAAACGCGTAACAAGGGTACAAGTTTTCCCTTTTTTCTCAATGTTGGTGCATCTCTCGTCGCTGTTAGCATTTCTTATGAAATGTACAGAGATGTACACGATGTGTACAAATATTACGAAAAAGATAGCACGTGTATCTGTCAGATCAGCCGCGAACTTCGCAGGGTTAATGTACGAATAAGATCGAAGAAATTTATAGACTGAACTGCAGGAGAACGTTCCTCTTCCTGTATCTCATTGCATAACTCCTGACAGGACGTAATTCCCAAGATGTAAAGAAGAAACTGTTTTCCATTGAGCATTGTTAATCAGGGGCAAAGGGGGACAGATGTCGTTAAACCGGCGACGCCAGCGGGTTTCCGTTTATAACGAACGAACTCGCGTCTGTTACAACATGAAATATAGTTAGAGCCATTGCTTCTGATGTTTCTTAACTTTTAATAGATAAGTAAAGCTTGTTAGGAACCTTATTGCAGAATAAATGGACATTGAAAACTCACGTTTTGCAGTAATAGCAAGTAGCCTGATGTTTAAAAATATTTCGGCTAGAAGTACATAATGATACTATTAACGACTTTCGATATTACTAGAATACATTTCCCAGTGAACCATAAAGAGTTAGCCGGAGATGCTTAGCGGCTTTTCAGCTGTTGTAATTCGCGGTTAGGGGTTCGTGCACGGCAAAACAAAATTCTGTTGACGCAGTTGGATCGTTTGCTTCTAGAAACATGGTGCCTCAGAGCCTGAAATCCCGAAATAATAATGAATGATTTCACGACACGCAATTTATTTGTGCGAGTTGAAACGAATGTTCTTGCATCTGGTAAACACACGGCAACGATTATACAAGTCCCTTTGCGATTCTTTGGCGAGGACACGTGGCTTTCGAGGGCGCAGTGTGGGAGTTCGGAAAGTTTTTCTTTATGACCAATCGGATAAGCGCTTTAAGCCGTTAACCAGATAGGGTCATCTTTAAAAATGCAGTCTGCTACTTGAAAAGTGTACACTGGAGGATTGTAGATAACGTGGGAATACCGCTACAAACTTGCGGTACATTCGTGTGAGAAAGCTTTAATGGTACAAGCTGTTACATGTGTTTTAGAGTATTTATTGCTAGACATAGTTTGCCCCTCGCACTCTGCGCAATTATTCGGATATTTAACAAGTGCATGGAACTCTCGATAAGCTCGTGACTATCATCGACACAGATGTTACCGACTTATTAGGCCTGGGACCAGACAGATATACATTTTAGTATACAGGGTGGGTCACCTAATGTTGCCACCTAAAATATCTTTGTCAAAGTTGAATAGTAAAATGGGGCTCATACGATACGATACAAAAATGTTGTTTTCATGTTATTTTTTTTAGAGATATGAAGGTCAGGCTTTTTAAAATTGAATGAGGTATTTTTTAATACATCAATCGATTCAGCTGGACGTTCGTAGTAGCTTGCTATTACTATGAGCTAATAGAGATTTTCCAGCACAATCAAACAGTCTTACGAGTCATAAATCTTTTATTATAAAATATATTCAGTGAATAACAATCGTAAGACAAACAGTACAGTCATTGGCACAGTGAGAAGTAAACGTTAAACAGGCTATTTGTTTTATAATTAAACATATAAGAATTTATTACATCTGTAGTGCAGTCCGAAATTAAGTTATGAAGCGATAAAGTATACTTGTAATAAAACACTATTTACACTGCACTGTGCTCCTCCGTCGGTCTTACTGGATGTACCAGCGTTCCTAACAGTCATATGTGGAACTCTGTTATGGAAACTTACAACGTTGCTTTGTAATATAAATAAGAAGCAATGTAAAATGATTTTCTATACCAGGAATTCTTAATGTTTGCCGTTTAAATCAAAAGTGCCAATCACTACTGCAGTGCCAGCAATAGTGTACAGTTTACCCTATACTTTAGGAACTATGTGGACAGAAAAATTTCCAAGTAGAAAGGGCGGGCAATGGACAGACAAGTCAGCCACACTCTGCAGCGCGTGTCTCAAGTTTTAGTTCGTTTTTCCGAGAAGAATCCTCAAGCACAAAATGTCTCACGTATTTTTGACAGTATTCAGAATCTAGTTTTCTGTTCACTTACTGGAGTCTGTGCATGCAAGTATGCACGCAAAAGCAATCGCGGGCCGGGTTCACAGTGCATTGTAACACTCGATACTGTCTTTCGAATGGAAATGATTCCTGCGAAAGAATCTGTTGAACGTTAATCCTCCTCTATGAAAAATAAACTGGTGGGAAAGGTATAGCGCCGTGCACACCGCTCGAATGCAACGACGCGTTTAGAAAGGACTTTCGTTCGCTTCGAAAACCGCGTTAGTATGATTCCCGTCGGTGTAGCGCGGGTCGAGAAACTTGTCACTGAACAATGCATAGGTTCATCTAATTTAGTACCTCTGCTTCTTGTTTATTCTCTTTTATTTCGCTTCGATAGTTAGGCCGATTTTCGCGCATTATGCTATGCCACAACGAACCGAAATAACATATCGCGAAGTTAGAGATTTTGAGTGCGTTATGGTGACACTAGTGGAGACTGAATAGTTGTCAGAACTTTGTATGCTCTTAGAGAATAATTTCAACAAGAAATTCAGGTAAAATCTTAGTTTCTTCTCGAAAGTTCAGAATGTTTTAATTATTTTTGTATGTTCTTTGAACTTTACAAGTTTTTGAACATTCCAATGTGCTCACATACAATTCATAAAAATCCGCCTTTGTAGGGTTGACTTTGTCAAAATTGAACGATACGGATAACCAGAATTCTAACGAAATCAATCGCGTATAATTATTTTTACATTTATGTATTGGACTGCGAATTTTATACATCTGAAGAGTGTAAGGATTTTAACACGTTTCTTACAACATAGTAAAAGTAGTCAAGAGGGAAATAAATTTCTATTTGGTTCGCGAGTCTCGTAATTAATGCAATTTTTATTTTGAATAAAAATCTGCAGGCTAGTTGTATGATAGTTCGATGTACTCGGAACGTTTCTAGTAATTCGATTAGAAGATTTTACAGCGTCAGAGTGGACTTTATAAGATTATTATAATCCGACTGCTTATTACTACGGTCGTGATGCTCATAATTGTTCCGCACCGTCCGCTTTCGATTTTTCTCGGAACTCTAAAATTCCATCACCGGTCTCCGGCAAAAAGCGACCAGGAAAACCGAATTAAATATCTTTCTTCGCGAGCAGTTGGAAAAGTAAAGAGCGATAGGTACGAAACTTTCTTGCCAGCTGAAACCTAGAAGAAGTTCGTGTGATTCGCCGAAAGAATCAGGAAGAAAAACAGACAGTCGGTAGCAGTGATAGTCTTTGAACCGTGTCAAGACATTTTCAAGAAATGTTATTACGTTTTACTGTCTCTCAATAATGATCACTAACATTGATTAACTTTTGCCGACCGATAAAAAATACTACAATCACATATTAAATCGTAAAAATAACATAGAAGAGATTACTTTCTAGACATTTGAACATTGCAAACACCTTGAAATTTCAAATTTCATTTAGTCATACTTTTCAACATTTTATTAACAAAACATATTTCATAAACATAATCACGCAGAATGAATCACTGTATAATTATATGGAATTATACAGTTCAATGCTTGATAAATGAATGGTTTACAGAATTTTTGCAATATCATCCGAGATCTTCATTCAAAATCATGCGTAAGATTTACAATGAATTAAAATCACGAACATTCTGTAGCATGAATGCAGAAGTGTTGATAAGCGACGATTAGTCTTAGACTGTGTGCAGGATAGAAACACTTATTATCAGACTACGGTTTTTGTGCATTTATGAAAAAACGAGTAGGTGTAATTTAAAACAGTGAGGTCATTGGAAGAATGTAAAAATTCCATTGTATTATTTGCTGCCTATTAAATGTATAAAAAAAGAAAATAATATTCTATTACACTCCAGTTTGTTGCAATTCAGGTAGAAAATGTTGATTTTGCATAAAGATCCGCAGTCTACTTATTATCGTCTCAATATGTACATAGGTATATTTTTATAGACAAGTCGTCGTGATCTTTTGACAGAATGCACAGCAATAAAATGTTTTTTCTGCAGCATTTTAGTATTTCAGTCCACTTAAGGTCAGGCAGCATGAGCAAAAATGCGTATGTTAAAGAATGTATCGCCTCTTCTTTATACATTAGTTTGTACAAATTCCCGGCTATAAATTAAGTCGTCGGGTTAATACATGACGATGCACAAATAACTAAAGAATTATATAAATAATGCAGATACTATGCAAATACGTTTCGTTTATACATAGAACGGCCATTCAGTGTGCTATTCAATGTGTCTAATCAGTGTGCTTGGAAACACAGTTCGAAAAAGTCCTCAGCCATAGTCCATAGTTAATAGTTACACATTAAATGATTTCTCATCTATTAACACTAATAAGGGAGGAAATAGCATTCTATTTGGTTTCTATGTCTTGCAATCGACGCAGACAATTTTTATTTTGCATAAAGATCCGCTGTCTAACTGTAACCCACTAAAAACTATGTAATAATGTATAATTAACGGGGAATTTTGTTCAGCTCTTTGTGATTCCGGCGAATTGCGGGAAACGTTGAACGTGGTCGGGAAAATTCTTGATTGAATGTTTTCCGCAGTGATGCGGCTCGTGTCACCGCGGCGCGCTCTCGCATTAGTAGATTCAGACAGAACTGTGTCAGACGATCAGCTGTTGGCGTTACTTGGTTCTCGTATATCATACGTTTCAGAGCGGCGCGCGTCGCCTCGTGCACACGAGCGGCTTCGCCGTTTTGCGGGAACGCGAAAATAAAGTCGACCGGCCCGTTACGAAAGAGACCAAAGCGCGCGCGGCGGCGGCGGCGGCACTTTGTGCGTTTTCTGGACTGATTAATAAGCGGGAGGGCATTACTGTACCGTCGCTCGGGTCGTTAACCACTGATAAATCAAAAGAAAGCGGCGTAGGCTTTCGCGACGATTTTTCGCCGTACCGCTACGCCGCGAAAGATCCCCTCGATTCAGATCCTCTTGGCGTTCGACCAGCTTCGATTTAGTAGCCGACACGCTCGGATATTTCTTTCGCTCGTTCGATTCGCTTCTTTTATCGATCCCACGACTTCGAGAAGGACGCGCCGCGCGCGCGCTCCTCGGATACGGCCGAAAGATATAGAATGTTGCACTTGAAAAATAAAACGATTTCGCGCGGCGTGCCCCGCGATTATAACGATATTCGGTCGAGGAATTATCCAGTAATTTTTGTTTAAACTGCGTCTAAACTCATCGTTCATCTTCTGATTGCTTCTCCACCCTTCGGTATTCGTTGAAATACAGTTTGATTTACTGTGGATGATTGATATTCCCCCACTCTTATTTGTAGGAAGCAGAAAGTTGAATTTTATTGGAGGTAAAATCTCGCGAACGAATTTTACAATTGATTTTTTTCAACGATTTATTGGTTCAGTTTTAAAAAGAACGTTTCAATTTTATTTTTGCGAAGTATCTGAGTAGACTGTATATTCAGTTCAACTTTGAGTGATCTTATGCGATACGTTTTACAAATGAAGGTGAGGCGAAGGAAAAGTGACAGTTTCTTGTTTTAGAACTTACTATATCTCTGTTGGCACGGACATAGTTTCATTTTCGAAAAGAGTTGCTCACCTTTCGCCACCTGCGTGTGAATTGTGAAATGCATTTGCTGACGGAATTTGCTTCTCGTTTACTCTTATATATATATCTAATAAACGAAACATTATATCTTTCACAGATAAGAATGCGTGCAATGTATTCGAACATAACATGTCCACTTACAATTTTAGTCTTATAGTATTATATGTGTAGATCTTGGCTTATCGACATTTTTCATTTATCTTCAGTACTGGAAATCTCTCAGACAATCGAATCTGTGTTTTCTCTCCTTCAATTGTTAGCAACTAATCGTCGAGAATGGGAATTTGCATAATACTAACAGCCTATTTATCATAATCGCCGAGATAGTTTACTTTCTGGACACCTTCTGTCAACTTTTGACAGACTTTATCAGTTATTATAGCAGTCCGTTTAACTCGAAACACCATGATGAATCATCGTGTCCGTAAAGCCTTAGGTGTATTCTTTCAACGAACATGTAATCAGTTGTACAAATGAATTTGTAGCCCACACAGTCAATGATTTGTAACTTCATTTTCAATGACGATCTGTTAATCTCCAAGTTGGAGTTCTATGAATTACTTGTAAGATATGGAGGAAACGCATAGAAAGTGATAAAGGTTATTTTTGTTTTCGAGAGTAGAATGTGCTTCGATCGTTTGGAAGTAATCAACAAACTCACGAAGGACTGAACAAGAATGAACTTGCAAGAAGTGCGGCTAAAAATAAGCAGACCAAGGTAAAAAGAAATATAAAACATTTGTATAAAATCGAGAAACAAAATGTGTCTTTTGCGGAGTAACATTCGAACAGGATTCACTCAGTGTTCAGGCATTGACTCTTCATGCTTATAGTGAGAAAAATGAATAGGTCGAACACAAAACTGAAAAGGCATTAGAAAAATTTTAGGATACTGACACTTGACGTGTCGCGCCAGATGAGGGGAGGGAGCACGAATTACGGAGAAACAATTATCCTCTCTGAGCTAGTACCGGACAAATGCTTGACGGAGATGAAACGCGTCACGTGACCGAACGTTGTAGAAGGGGAAGGCAGAGTGGGAACACAAGTCTTGATAAAAATCCAGTAGGTGCAACAAATTGTACCGATCTTCGCTAAGTGTCTTTGTAGTAGTATCAAAAATGATAATGGGACTGTATTACCACCTCTTTCTCTATATTTTGTTGAGTTCGATTTAACTGTCGCGGATTCCCCCATCGCCGAGGCTAGCGCTACACGAAATCGTTCGAAACAGGGTCACCAGGTGAGGGGACGGAGCGCGAATTAAGGAGAAAAAGTTACCCTCTCCCTGCTCTCTGCACGACAGAGCCGCGTCACGTGACCGGGCGTCGTAGAAGGGGAAGGTAGCTCTCGGAATATTGTTTCGAATGTTAGACAAACAAGCCGTGTGGTAGTGTCGATACGGCGATTAAATTCCAGGGAAATGCTCGAGTACGTGGGTCTTTGAAACGTCACCGTTCGATGGATCCCGATAAGATAAAACCGAACGGGTCCGAGTTACACCGCGGCCGATCGAATCATCTGCATGAGCTCCGCGCGACAACGCAGCCGCCGCGCCGAGCCGAGTCGGGCCGTTCTCCGTTCTCGAATGAATGCGAAATTATCGTTTCGCCGAAAAATAAGAGATGCACGAGGGGCAGGAGAGGGGCAGGGAATCCGATAAGAGGCCGGGGGGGACCGCGGTATCGAGAGTCCTTTCGACCGCGTTCTCACGACTCACCGGGAAACGGCTGATCGGTGTACGCACGTACGTGCATCTGCTCACATTCTTGCCGCGGGTTATCGATTCGTAATCATAATCGAAACAGATAAGGAGACCCGCGCGGCACGCCGAGATACACGCTCGCCTCGAACGCGGCCGGTCGTAATGAGCTACGCTTTTCAGCGGGCGCGTAAAATCGCGTCCTGTCGATAGATCACTCGTAGAAAACAAATTGTTATTGTTCACTTTGTGAAAAGGATTTTTCGATGAATTTATAACAATAAAACTATGACCACACAGATTAAACCTCTCTTCCGACCTAAAATAAATTCATTGTGCATGATTTTTTCATTTTATGCATATGAAATTGTGATATAATACTTCATACAATACTTAAATGTGTAGTAATTGATTAGATACCGACATATTTAATAATTTAAACATATTATGAATAATGGTAGAGCAATTTTTACGGGTGAGTCGAGTGCTAAGTGCTAAAAACAGTTGTTTTTTAACCGCGACAGATCTATAAGACGTTCAATGTTCCTCGTAAAAACGGAATAGGAATACTTCATTTTTTATTGCTCATCGACAGCATATACAGTTACCTTTATTTTTTACAACAGCCCTTTTGATATAGATTTATTATGCTGTATTTCTACCTATCCTGTCAATAGTTTTCTATAACTTTTAGGTCGGCGAAGACGAGTAGGGAAGCAAGGGTGGAGTAAAGAATAGAAACTAGTGTAACCTTTTGTATTTAACATATTCGCACAAATTCTCATTTTAAGACTATAAATTAATGAATTTGCGAACAACGAATGGACATACAGATAAATTTTGTAATATTTTTAGAGGAACATATCAACAAGTTGTTGAAAGGAATGCAGTAAACGGTTGACTAAACAAGGGTTAAGGATTCATTATGGACAAAGACAAAGCGTGTTTCCAAATAAGATCGTACAAAAGACATGAATGAACTGTACAAATTATTTCCGTGGGCTCGCGCGCCGACACCTTTTTCCCATTAGACTACGAAAAGCAATCAGCGCCTAATATGCGACTTATCAATCGACATTGTATTCTCGAAACGTGCAGTGATTGTGTTCAGGTTGTTTCACTTGAGTTCCACTCTCACAGGTTCCGGGAAAAAGTTTCCATTTAAACAAATGCAACAGCTAACTTCGTGTTAGGGCCTAGAATGCATTTGTACATCCAATAGATTGTACGCGGCCTAGGCCTCAGTACCCACGCTTTCCAGCGTGCCTGTTACGAGAGAAATCAAGGATTTTGCGAAATCAATCAGCCGCATGTTTTATACGTTTATTCGTACGCTGTGAATCTTTACGCGTCGGTTTATTCAGATAAATGAGAGACACATGGGTAAAATATAATTCGCATTAACAAAAGTAATTATTTAAACACACAGAGTTACGCTATCTCGCCATTACACAACGGAAGACGCGCAATGTAAATTTGTCATCGCATTCATATTGTATATTCAGATCGAAACAAGCATCGACCAAATCGAATAATCAAGATCATGCAAGAAATATTTGAGAATCAGTGACGTGCATACAGAAAGCACGTAAAACCATACATATTTAGTTAGTGTTCATATTTTACTACGCTGAGGTGTATAAAAAAATCTTTATGCTATATAAATATGTAAAATTAATAAGTTAATTTAAAGAATGTTATGTTAACATGTGTGGTATTATTTTTGCTCATTTCATAAGTAATTGATTTTTTTGCTACTCTTAAGAATCTGTTTTAACGCTTCTTGAAGTATTAATTTTATAATTGTTTAACACATTTATTTGCACGCATTAATCAGTTCTAAAACATCCATATTCGCCTCTGTATCAATCTCTTCGGTTTTCATTGAAAACATCGTTTTTAAAAAATTCAATAATTCCCCGTCGAAATTTTTCTTTTCCATGTTACTGCGTTCGTTCTACCTTTTATCTTTTACTGGAAAAATTGTAAAAAATGCATCAGTTTGAATATTCTCTGGTTATCGCGAGTGTGTAAACGTAGCAATTTGCTTAAACAAGTATTATTTAAAACAATTGTTCTGCGTAGGTCACTGTTAAGCGATTTTGTAACGACGGAACAATGCAACACTCGAGGGAAAAATACAACGTCCTTGATAGAGGAATAATATGAAATCCTCTAGAAATGTAATATCACATTATTACAATATAATAAAATTTACACAATTAGTTCGATGGTAAAATTGCGAAGTCAGCCTTGATGCATAGATTAGTATAGTGGTAAGGTTTCAAACGGAAGTTTTAACTTTATAAAGTTTGGATAAATTGTTTTAATAACATGATGCTAGTCCCGTTTTGTATTCATACTATTTAAACAAACTGAAAAGGGAGAACATGTCAGTTTAATTTTTAGTACTTACAGAAAACTTCAGTATTTACGAGCAATAATAAACAATCTAACTAATTTCTTGTTATTCAAGATATCAAGATCATTATGGCTCGTATGTTGCTCATACTGCTTCAGAAGTATTAAAAGTACTTACAATTTTCAAAAGTGTATGAATATTTCGTGAGTTTATCTAGGAATTTATTTCTAAAATTTAAATCGTTAAAATGGTATCTAAATTAAATGTATATATATGCGAGCACTAGAGATATGTTTAGTTTTCTTTCAAAGTTAATAAGTTTATGACTTGGAGCTAATCAAAGAGATACCCCTATCATACAGTTAAATATTTTATAATTTTAAGTTGACAACATACTGCCACTCAAATGACAATAAGCTACCTTGTACTCAACGTGCACGGAAAATTTTTCGAACAATTTACAACAATACATTTATACAATACTGATTATATTTCATATCTATCCTCGGGACATACACTATCTATTTCAAAAATTAAATATGTTTCTATAAGTTAATCTCTACTTCCTAACCAAATAATCGCAAACATTATCACAAGTACTGAATACTATTCAGAGAACTAACTGTAAAAAGCACAAATTAAATGAAAATTAATTTTTCCTTTGAATAATTCAGAGTCAGGGGAAATAGTGTAAAAATATTCTTTAACTCTTCTATTGTTTTCAGAGTTTCGGATTTGACCTACTCATTCTTTCGCCATGAACGCATAAAATCCACACAGTCTAATTATCACTATTGCGTATTTGTAATATAATATTTCCATAGACAATTCACGTTTCAAAGTTCATCTGTGTTTCTTTTACAAAACCATTTGGAATAGACGTTGTAAAGCGACTCGTTCCTTGGAAATAACTTGTCACTTTTTAAACGAGGAACTTATATATTAAATAATATTATACTTTTAAATAAGCGAAACATACATGTATTGCGTTGCAACATAAATTCGTTCTCTTGCAAACATAAATGTGTTCTACCTTGAACGATTTAGTTGTGACTCCATTGAAAATGCAGATAACTGTGAGATTACATGGAATTCTCTACTTTGTTCGCTAAATTTGAACAGTTTTTTTAAAGCCGAAAGATTCATTTAATATATGTACATACATATAGCACTTAATAAAATTGCGTAAAGATCTGCAGTTCATGAATAAAGCGCTCGAACTCCGTTCGGTCAACAAGAATTACAGCTTATCGAGCCTCTGAAATTGTTGAACACAAAAACCAACTGAATCACGTCCGCGACACACTTCTGCACGCGCAGAACTTACAGACAAACTTGCTCAAAGCGATTTAAAAACATCCCTCGCCCGGGGATCGCTCGGCGCCACTTTTCATCCTCCCCCGCGGTGATCCGTTCGGACCGTGGCGCAACGGTGCGGGGAAGAAGTTATTTCGCAAGTTGCGAGTGGTAATGCAGGATCCGCAGACCTCGGGGAGAGTGTAGGAAAATGGGTATCGAAAATCGGCAAACAAATCGGGCCGCGTGTCGTCGAGCAAAAAGAAGAGCGGCGGATAACGGATAGGCTGTCGTCGTTTCGCGGGCAGGCTTGAATCAAGTTTCACGTGGAAACGGTTTGATTGGCGGCGTTCCGCGAATGATTTTCGATTTATACCGCGGGGCGGTTGTCTCTCGATACGGCGATCATTTTTATTTTTCTGTTTTTCCCTTTTCCCGGTTCTTTTTTTTTTGTTTTTCGGTTCGGAGGGACCGAGCCAGACACAGGGGCAGCCAGTGTGGCGGATAGAGACGTAATGATTGCAATATTCCGTTAGTAATTGCTCCAGTCGGCCGCACTGTTGAAACGTCATTCGCGCGCGCGGCCCTGTAGATTTGTTTTTCCCCCACCCGGTTCGCCTGTCTCCATCGGACTTCCGCATAAAACGGTATTCGCGTACCGCGGCGCGGGACGGTTCGCCGACTCACCCCCCATGACACCCACCCCCATAGAGCCCACACCCACGCAGGCCACGCGGTACATCGCGGAACACCGCGTTCTCGGTGCCATTCATCGCGGCCCCCGAAATCGATACGTGCCATTAAATGTTGCCGACGCGTTTAAAACGCGCCAAACGCACCGGCAAGTCGCCCGTTTAATTAGATTCGACAAACTTTTTCATTATTCCGCGCCGGACGGCCACCGGATTAATTGTTGCCTGTCGATGGGCCGGCCGCGCGCCATATATCGTCCGTCGATCGTGATTTTTTTCCGAAAAATGTATTTCGACCCTTTGGGAAATGCTCGCCGCTCGACCGTGGGCTTTGAGCAATCTATTTCGTTGTTATCGCGCGCAGGATACTGTCCTATCGGGTGACCAAACAACTGCGGTATAAATAATTGTGCGTTAAGTCGCCGGGAAATATACCGGTAATTGCAAATTACTGGCTTGTTTGGTCGTTAGGCAATCTGCGTTGCTCGGTATGGGATTTTTTAGGGGGAAGATGTAGGGGACCTCTTGTTATAAAAAATGTATACTTAGATTGTTCCGATAGTTCGTTTCATTTACAGTCAATGCACACAAGCTAGTTTTTAAGGAAAGAAAACCGCGTAGCTATGGTAAACGTTAACCCTTTGAACATTTCTTCCTACCTAGAATATTTCCATTCCTATGATTTTCTAAATTTTATGGATATGAAATTGGTATAATACCTCATACAATACCTAAATGTTTAGTAAGTGCTTAGGGGCACCGACATATTCAATAATATAAACAATATTTTGAATAATGGCACAGCAATTTTTAGTGGCGCCTCAGAGTCACCATAATGTTATGACGACCTTATATTTCCGTCAAGACCTTCACAATAATAGCGAATTCATAGATATTTATTTATTTTCTTAACCATTTCAATGTGTCGAATTTGATTCAGTCACTCTTATTACAAATCCATCAAATCAGCAATCTAGTCTTCTAAATCGTGCACTGTCACATTACAGCAATACTGAATGAACAAACGTCAAATGTTCACCCACAAAAAATGGCAATTCACAGAGTTACAATATACTTAAGCAAAAACGTTGTAGCAATTATTTTTGCATAAGTCGATGTATTTAGAAGAATTGCCTTCTCTCCAGTTAATGGTTGCCATAATGTACAGATGGTTTGGCTTTTTGATATTTATCTCAGACATTTAGAATTCTAAAAAGTGAGCAACAATCGCTGAGCATGTATCGTGCCTAACCTAACCCAACCTCGCGTGACAGATTTTGAAAATCTGTCAGGGTCAGTACGGTGCACAAACGTCGTCCCTGAAAAGTTAATTAAATAGAAAGAGGCCCGCGATCATTTGATGTGTAACAGATTTCTCTCGGTTGACTGCTACCGGGAAAAAGGTGCTCCCCATTCTTTTTTAAATGATCCAGTAACTTTAACAATTATTTATCAATAGCACAATATCATTTATAAATTAAATGAGGCGCTCCTCTCATCTAATTAAAAAAGAAACGAGTGGTGACACACGGACGATTACAATTAACAGGTCATTACAGTTACGAAAGCTTTGTTAATTATTAGCGGAATTTTGTAGAAATACAGTAAATCTTTCGTCTATGAAAACAGCACTAAACACGATATAATTTGAACTGGGCAACGAGTGCTCCGAGAATTGATGACGTAGATAAAGAAATAGTAGAATCTAAGGATCTAAGAAACAGCACAGACCCGAGGGCTTTTCTTAGATCAAGGCGTTACTGTACTGTTGTGTCATTTCCAGCTTACTACAATCATTAATAAAAGAAATGAACGTGGATATTATTTGATTTTGAAAAGACTGCGATTGCCTACTGTAACGTCAGAGAAAACAGCTTGTAACACTTTATTCGTATCACCCTGTAGATATGCAAGTGTATCGCATAACGCATTAACTTCTCAATTAATAGTATTTACACGCGGATTATAAAGAATTATGGAATTGTGTGTGTGTCCTATAAGAGAAGGCAAAATATAATGGCCAGATAACGTTGAAATTAATCGAGAGAGATAATAGTAATTTTCATGATACTGTTATCAATGAAATCGCCTCGGGTGCGTAAGTGGCATGCTTCACCTTGGACCCTGACAAAAGCGTCATTCAGTGCACTACGTATGCTCCAAGTGCATCCTATGTTCTCACATGTTTTCCTGTAGTTTTCATCAAGTTATATTTACCTTGTAATTATTCGCAAAAAGTAAATCACGTGCCGTACAAGCAAATTGAAAACAGATGGAGATCCTGTTTTGCCGGAAGGTATGCAAACCAAATAATATACAACTCATGTTGAATTGCACAGTCTGATAAAACGCGCCGTTGATATTATCGCGTATGTTGATTCCATTAAGTGCGTCAATGAAAACGAAATTAGAGACGATTAGAAAAATATCTTTATGCAATGAAGTTCTTGTGTCTTGAAACAGCAGGAAGTTCCGAGATACGTCTAAATAATCGAATGTATCACGATAACCTGTATTCAGCAACCGACGAAGTTCGATTCAATTCTACTGCAAGTTTCGAAGACGTAATCGCCCGGAAACTATGCGCGCGCTTCTCGTTCCCAAAACTGTTCAAAAGTACGAATAAATTTAGATGAAACAATCGTATTGCATCTATTATTATCTTTAGTATTTATCGAATTCATCAGCCATAATCTGAGGCGATGCACAGTTCTAGTTAACCCCTATGCGGACACCTCACTTTTCATTGTTACTAGATAGCCGGAGTACATTTGTACTTCAGATACATAATCAAATAGAAGATAACGAAATGCTGTGACTGAGACTTTCAATATATTTACTGTGTTGTGGAGGAGTCGAGTTAGGTAATACTTAAATACGAGAGAGACAACACACACCTAACTTGAAGTTGATTATACTGAAGCTAAACTAATCATTTGTTGGGTTGATATCGTCTTCGAGGAAATGTGGAGCTGTTCGGCTAATACATTAAAGACATATAATTCTATATAGTATTCTAATCTAGTTATAGTCCGAGGGCTAGAAGATTTCTCTACTTTTATTTAAACCAAGTGGTTTATACAATATTGTCACATGTAGCTTACATTACATAGGTGTTGCATTATTTCATCAAAATAATTACTCAACATTGTTTGGGTAAATTATAAATTATTTTCAAGCCTTCGAAAAGCTTTGTTTCTAAAGTATTACATTCGTTCTCATAGTCTGGACATTGCCATGTAACGTGGTTTAGGTCTTGAAATTCTGCTCCGAATTGACAAGCTTGCTAATGAAGCGTTTAAATTACAGTAATTGGACGTACATTGATAACAGAAATTAAAAAATCTCTGGAAAGTACAAGTCCAGTGAACCATGACTTACCTTTGCAACACAAAAGGCACCGCAGGAAGACTACATTACAAAAGAATGTCTCCCCTAAACTCAAGACTAGACATACTCATACCCAACCGTCACCAGAAGTCTTAACACCAGCGAAACACCCAAGAACAGTACCGCAAATGACCAAGTTCACCCGGCCGTCTCCGGCGAACAACTAAAAGACAAGGACCTAGTTCTCCGTTTCACACCCGTTGAAAATGTCCTAATTAATCAGAAAACGTCCAACCAGCCATAAGCTCTCAAGAACTTCTCCATTATTGCCGGTGCTGCAACACCGTCCTCTCGGTTAATGCGAAGCTCGTTTAAAGTGGAGAGTCTGAAAGTCCAATAAGCAGCCGGTGGCGTCCGAGTCGGTATGTATTCCTCGTATGAAGTAGCTAGAGCTCGCAAATCGGGGAATATCTAAGCAAGTTAGAAAGTCGTTTCGACAAGGGGAGAGGGTGTATCGATCCTCGAATTATTTCGAGGGACGACGCGGCGGCGACGCGGCGGCGACGCGACGGCTGGGTCCGCGACGACGACGTTCGATTACCGAGGCGGCGGGCTGCACTAATCCGGGGCGGTCGAGAGCGACAAGAAGCCGAAAGGTTCATTCCGCATCGGTTTCTCGGCGTGGTGGGCTCGAAAAATGATTTTTCCGTGGACAGGGACTCGCAGCGGGCCGTTTTTCTGGCCGGTGCGGCGCGCGGCGTGGAGCGGCCGATAAGCACCGGCGATCACAGGCACGCGGCGTGCGCTGCAAAAGGAAGCCGTTGCAAAAAGCTTACCACGGGGATTAGTCAATGGTAACCGAGCAGCGAGCCTCTTTCTTTTATTCGCGTTTCTTTTTTATCCTCCTTGCCGTGCGCCGCGGCGATTCCCGCAGTCGTGACCGTCGCCTTCGCTGATTTATGGCGAGCCATCGTTATTTTCGCCCAGCTTACCCCAGCTCGCCGTACCGCGTGTCCATCTCCTCCTTCTCCGCTGCACCCCCGCCTTCCCCGTCTCCCTCTCTCTCTCTCTCTTTTTCACTGTGGTTCTCTCCATTCTGTTTCTATTCTACATTTCGCGCTTCGTCTCCTTCCGAACACGCTTCGGCTTCCTGTTCGACGCATTTCTTCTTCTCTTGCCCGCCCGAACTGCCTGGATTTCCGACTTGATTCGCAATTAAACGCGGGTGGGGGGACAGACCGGTCGTTACCCACTGGATAACGACGACCAGGTGCCGACGGACACCTCTTATCCACCGGAATCGCCTGACCGAGACGAGACACGCGGGAAAATCCGACAGGACCACGCGTGCTGGTTAATCCTCGTGTAGCCAACCGGGTACCCATTTACTGCGTTTCCTTCAACAATTTGTTCATGTTCCTCTAAAAACATTACAAAATTTCTAGTATTAACACTAAACCTACCACCAACGGTCAAAATGACCGGTCCCCGATTTTTTATTTTACTGTTATTGAAATAATAAAAATGATTTCATAAGAAATTATTGCATAGATATCTTTAGCAGAGCACGTATTACAATAAGAGTCGCACGAAGTCTAAATAAAATGAGTCGTATCATTTTTTATAAGGGAACATGTCCCAGTTATTTTTAAGGCTCGGTAAGTTTAGTGTTAAAATGAGAGCTTGTGCCAATATGTTAAATACAATAGGTTTTAAATAATCTATACATTTTAATTGGCTGCATAAGGGCCATGGGGAGTTTCTCGTGCAACCACAGTGAAAACACCCGATTTTTAAGAATTTTTTTCAAAGTTACTATTGGATACAGCAGGACCTTGATTAACCGAATCCTGATTATAAACAAATATGGGTTTAAATATGATTATATTATGAAGGAAAATAAATTTTCAAAAATGAAAAATTTATTTTGGAATATAATGTACATTTTAATTATTCCCTCGAGTCTCGATTATCCCCACCGGGCCTTAATTTATCCGGGCTGTTTGTCTCCCGATCAAGTTAATCGAGGTCGAATGTTTCTAATTTCATATTTTTCCATGCTTCTTGTAGAAATTGCCAAAGATGTCCCTTCAGAAAAGTGCATTCCGAGCATTGTGTTACACTGGGTGTCAAATCTGGTTAGAAATATTATTCAACTAGTTAATATTTCATGTAACAACGATGGATCATTTCAAAATTGATCGCTATTTTCGATTTTTACAAAAATCATTTTGATGGTAGTGTACATAATTAATATACACATTCTCGTTGGTTTTATGTAGTAATGTAAAATAGCAATTCTTAGTGCTCCGTAAACCCAGTGTCAATGACACCGTCATGAAAAA
This sequence comes from Lasioglossum malachurum, assembly GCA_028455605.1. Lineage (NCBI taxonomy): Eukaryota > Metazoa > Arthropoda > Insecta > Hymenoptera > Halictidae > Lasioglossum > Lasioglossum malachurum. The sequence continues at coordinate 8,316,318 of CM052318.1, forward strand.
AATGCCGGAACACATGGATTATAATAACTTCGTTTAAAGTGCAAAAATCAGAATTCCATTTTATCCGATTAGTTTGGATAATCGAAATTCTACGAGGTACAAGTCCGCGGGACCTCGAGTGTCGCCATTTTATCGTTGAACACACGATAAGAGACTTTTTCGCGAATGGGAGAGCGGCACGGCACGGCTCGGCGACGCGGAATCAAACAACGTAATTATTAATGAGATCACGATTACGCGGCATCCCTGCGGTTTCGGTCGTCGGGAGCCGGCAACTTCGCCGTGCCAGTTATTAGCATTTAACTATTAATCCCTATGGCTGGCAACGGTCCGTGTCGGGCCGCCACGCGGCGTCGCGCGATTTCATTTTCTAATCCGCTTAATCGTGCGGCTCGTGTTCAGCGAATTTCCGTTCGAGCACAGAGTCGTCATCAAATTCGGACGCGCCCCCGCGTTCTTCGTATATCCATGTTTCCGGTCGGCCGAACGAAAAATAAACGCACGTACGTTTTTCCGAGGGACCCCGCGAACTTGTAACCAAGGAACACACCAGTCCCGACGGCGACGACTCTCGCGAACTTTCGAATACCTTTTGCCCGGATGAAAGTTTAAAGTGCTTTCGAAGTGCGCATCTTTTTCTCGGAGGTTGAGAGCCGCCGTCAAAGTGGAGGTACGCCCCTAACGCCGCGCGGCTCGACTCGAGAACCTTTCCCTCTGTAAATTTTATTAGAGCCGCGATTATTATTTTCCGTTCCTTTCCGAACTTGTTACACCGAGGAATCTGTAAATCGTTAGCCGAGCACGCTCGAGAACTGCCTTAACCCTTCACGGTCCAAAGAGCTCCCTCTCCTTCGGTCTCAAACTTGCTGAACCATTAGGTATATTTGAATTATATTCCCGCGTGCAACTTTACCGACTCATTTGAAACAGTCGCGAAATAATAGGTCGCACAGTGAAGTATTTACCTCGGAAGGTTGGCCAAAATACGATTTATTAAATCTTGTGTAAGATGAAAAATTTTGATTGTTTCATAAATTCCAACATAATAGGTGTTTCGGTTAATAATGTCGATTTTTTCGCGAAGTTAAAGCGCTTATTTCCATAACAAAATAAATTATCTTAACCTGTTCGCTACCACCGTCACAAATATGTGACATCCATAATCTGACAGCTCACTTAAAAACAGTAAAATTAATTTTATGCACTTCGTTGTTTAAAGTCATAGTGGAATGCATAATTTTCAGAGAATCTCTGTGTGTGTGTGTGTGTGTGTGTGTGTGTGTGTGTGTGTGTGTGTGTATGTGTGTGTGTGACTTTCCTCTGCTAAAGTGTTTCAATAATCCAGAGTTGGGTACGTTGCATTTAATAAAACTTTCGAACAAGGAAGGTAAGCGAACGTGTTAATAATGAAAGTATTGGCCATCGTTAGCCGTGACTTTTCCACATCTTTCTATCAAAGAATAGATTCCGCGCCAAAAGAACTTTTCGTTTTTCGTTCTTCCAAAAGAAATTTTCACTTCTTCGTAAGAATGTAGGTGTTGTTCTGAAAGTCAGTGCTGCATCGATCGAAATAAGTGGTAGTCCGAAGGGGCTTAGTCCAGTGAGTAGGGCGGGTGGGGAGAACGTCCCATTTAACGTTTTCCAAATAGTTTTTTACCAGAGCTGGGGAAAATAGTATTTTAAATAGTAAATAATCCTATTTATTTTAAAGTATGTGTACAACTTTGAAAATAAAATATTTTATTTGATGCAGTAATTTTTTTGAAAATAGTATTTTATTTGAAGAATATTGAAAATATTTGTATTTTGTCTTTATTGTCAATTTCAATTTTAAATATTATTGCTGCAAATAATGGTTCGAATTCAATACATTTATGGGTGTAATAATCCACTACACTATGCATGCAAGCCTTAAAATAATGCTGAAATAGATTTGGCCAATTTTTTTAAGCAAATACTCCATTGTGGGTCGTCCCAAAAATACGAATTCATTTTACTTTTTAAGCAATACTTTAAGAGATAGGAATTCGCCATTTTGCATAGCTCTAGTAGCTCCAGTTCTTTTTCCTACCAATTGCTTTGAGAAAGTGAAATTTTATAAACACGGATGGCCGCGTGCAAATGGCCGCAGGATTACTTCAGCGAAGCTTTCGAGTTTCACGAAACAAGAGTCTTCAATATCGATTACAAAGTTCTATTTTGTTGTAACGAGTTTTTGATGAAGTTCTGGTCAATTCTGAAACTATTCGCTTCCTCATTCGTGTCGCATTGGATGGACATCCTGTGTTCAAAGATATGGTGGATATTGACACTAGAACTACTGGAAACTGTCAAATTTTGTTGTTCTATGTAAGTATATATTGCAATAAACATTAATAAGAATCGGAACAGAAATTAGTCGAAAACTGAAATTCGTTCTAACTTTCTCTTTTCCTCCATTAACTCTTAAAATCTATTTGTATGCAGTCCAATAGAAAAAACAATAAGAACCATCAAATAAAATAGTTTTAACGACAAGTGGATAAACATTTCTACGATGTAGCAAACCAGGAGAGTGCGCGTACGTCGGAGACATGAGAACGATGCTTTAAGAAACTCGTATCGCTTGTTAAAGACGAAGGAATAAAAGTTGGACTGTAGAGTTCCCCTCGGAAGTTCTGGTAACTTGACGCAAAAAGATTGCACGATAAGGTTCGCAAACTGAGTTTAAATGTAAAAGAGTTCCTGGAAATACATAAACGACGTTGCAGAATATGCCACGCAATCCTTCATATCGAGGTTTCGTTACGTTCGCGAAATCAGTTGATTCGCGTCCTGACGCATTTCGATGGAACGGAATTTCGTGTGTCTCACGTCGCGACGTATCTTACTGGCAGCCATGCGAAGATAAAGTTGTACGCAATTTATGTATACCTCCCCCCTTCACTTTGCAAATTTCTCGGTAGTATTATATGTAGCGATTCATTAAACTCGCTCATAGTATACAAATCGGAGGAATCGTCCAATGTCCCTTAAGTTGACGAAGTCTTGGGAATGTAAGTTTTCTACTCACACTCTTACTTTTCGTTTATATCACTGCATCCTTTTTTTATTTCGCTGGTACCATTTGTATTTATACAGTGGATCCAAACAGTATTTGAACACTTCTCTTGAGAGATTGTCAATTGTCATTTTCAGTATGTGTATAACTAACATATATTTCAAATTTTCATATTAAGGGCCGAAATAAAAAGGTTTTAAAAAATGTCTTTCTATTTTTGCATGTAACCTTGTAAATTATAACTTTTGGAAAATCTTTTTTTATCATATCATTTCGTAAACTAATGCTTCTAACTGATTATAAAAAATCAGGTCGTTTGGTACAATTATAAAAAAGTTATTCTCTTTTAAAGGACGTACGAATACTTTTTACACTCACTATATATTCATTTGTAGTTCAAATACCACCGAGAAAACCGAATTATTAATTTTACGACGGTTTTCGATGGTAAAATTGCCAGTTATGCGCTGGAACTGTTAGACGAACGAAAGAACTCGATGAAGCGCTTCCTTAGCGACCCTTTGCCGTCATTAATTCATGACCGAAGCCATGACGAACCGTCGTTAAACGTCACGCATGGAATTGCAATACTCATACGCGTATTAATTAACCCGGCTTTACGAGTCTTCGGAATACAACTTACGCTATGCGTTAATAACTCGAGGCACCAATTCCATAGAAAAATTTAACGGTAGCTTCGGGCGTCACTAAGATCCTTTTTTACGGTGCAGGTTCCTTATTCAATTTCTTTGGAATACTCTTTGAATGTCCTGAAAACAACAGCCAAAAATCTTAATTTTTTTAACAGTTTAATCATCCCATCTTTTTATCAATGCTCGTCCTTAATCGCTTGTACTGTCTTCTTCTTCTTCTAAAAGATTGTAAAATAAATTCAAGGGGTTGAAATGCAGCGCAACAGTGTAGAAAGAAATTATTTTATTCACTAAAAATTTGCAAGATGCGTTTACAACAATTGGATGAAAACTTCGAATAAGGGTCTCCGTTATTCATACATGCAGTGTAGACCCGTATTCGAGGTTCCCATTCAATTGTTGATTAACGAAAAGATACATAAAAATGCGGTACAACTTGTTAGCTGGGTTTCACATTATTCATGCACTATAAATGACAATTACATTGTAAATATTAACATAAAGATCTGCACACTAGTAGCAAGTGTAAGAATTCATTTGATCTGGGATACAAACAGATTATGAAAACCAAATCAAGATTTCGATCTGCTAAAAATTGTTCCTGCAACTGTAACACAATATTAGAGTTCAAATAGTAGAAACTTTAAAGAATGTGTATTCGATAAAACCCGCAGTGTTTTTCAGAAATGGCTTTGTGAAATTTGCCGCTACGTATTTCCAATTTAAGATATTTAGTTGGATTTATAATTACAATAGTATACACATTGATTGTTTAGGGAAACATTATGTATAAAAAAGAAATAGTTGCACTTCTCTTATTTTCCAATGGTTCAAGCGTATGCGATCTCGCGAACAAATTTTTCTAAACATCAACGACTGCAATCAATAGTTGAATTGTTTATGTTTTTCTCGACAGACTTCTTGCGATTCGAGCAGCGTATCGTTAAATCATTTCGTTCGCGAAATATAATACTAGTCACGGATAGACGTTCGCCGAAGGAGGCTGGTGTTTCAAAAGGGCTTACAGTGTCAGATCGTAGTATTTGCTTAGCGGTAATTTATTTAATTAGAGCGTCCTGCAAATTCTACACCTTCCGCTGTTAAAAAAAAAAAAACAGCTTCCGTCGGCTGGCATAGGGCAAATCGGCGCTGCGCGACGGCGAAAACGATAATTATTACTCCGGGCGAAGTATAATTTTACACATTAAATAGCGCGAACTCGAGTCATATTTATCTCGGCAACGGAATCGGGATGGTCATTTAATTTTCTTGCTCGTTTATCTCGTTACGATTGTTATAATAATTAATAGCCCGCCGAATTCGCGGAACCAGCGAAAAGGTTTTCCGCGGGGGCCGCGCGTGGCCCCCGGCTCTGTGTTTTCCGATTAATTATACGCAAATTGGAAAATAAAATGTTGTCAATAATCGTCGAACGGGATCGGCGCCCGGTTACATAAAATTAAATTACACGAGTGATTATATGCCGTAAGCGCCACGACCACATAAATCAACATAACTTAACATATTAATCAACGAATTGAGCGTTCCCCGGGACTTCATAATTTACTTTTCACGTGTAAAAGAATACTTTTTATTACTCTGTTGTAAATTGCCTATTTACGCCGCGGCTATAACGACTTCACCTGCTCCGAAGAGATAACGTTTATTAATCATGAAAATGAACGAGGGTGATTCTATACGGCCGATGCTTCGGAAGCTACTTCTCATTATGAGAAAGTACTTGTAATCATACACACACATACATAACAATATATAATATATAAAGATGTATGCATATACGATTAAGTACTTTGCTTTCTTATTTATCGCTTACATTTTCCTTGCTACTGTTTCTGCAAATCAGAGATAACATCTGCGGCTTATCAGGGTAAATTATTATATGTGCTTTCATTCACTGAACAGAGCAAATGTATCTTTAATCGCTCGGTGAAGTTACATTCTACTTGCAGTTGTAATTATCAGGCAACAGACTACTTTCACGATACAGTAAAGGTATTATCATCATTATATTTTCTACGTTAATTTCTTGCCTTAAATTTCATCTTCGACCCCCACAGAAAATGCACAATAGATCCTAGGATAATACTCCACCAGTTTTAGTTTGATATTTTTAATCAACAAATTGAGTTTCTTTAATATACTTGGTCGTGTATTTTCAACAACATTTTGATACATTTGAATTCAAAATACCATAAATTATAGCACTACATTTAATAATAAAGTACTATATTTATATAAATAAATTTACTGCATTCACACAAAATATTAATGAACAAATATCGATCAGCATTCAGTGAACAATAATTCTAATATTTTGTATTCTTGCTGACGTAACACACAATTTTCTGTCCCAGTAAAAACTTAACACTAATGGACACACATTAATAGGCTCCTTAATAACTGAACTGTGTCTGAAAGAAGTTTAATATATCTCCATTTAAGTGATAATCTCTCAAAGAAGTTACTAGATTATATTACTCAAGACAATTTATTGCCGCGTGAGTAAAATTTCTATAGCAACTGAACAATCTATTAAAACATGTCCACAATTATTTATTTCTGATAAGGAATATATGTATATCCGACACATATACGACTACATATCAGACTGTACAACTGAGATTAGTGATTTCACTGCCTGTCACCAACGACCAAGTGACTAGTATTAGTCATGTTAGTGATATTATTCACTCGTCTCTTGCAGTCAATAAATAACCCTAGCCTCTTCAAATCTAAGTGATTAATAGACAGCGGATTTGATGGATTTATGAAAAAATTGAGTAGATGAAATTTAAAACACTGTAGAGATTATATAATTTTTTATTATTTTCAACTCTAGAAAATGTTTAAAGGATGCAAGATATTTTTATATTTGGCTCCTGTCTCTAACAATCAGTGCAGACAATTTTTATCTTGCATAAAAATCCGCAGTCTAGTGATTAAGTAACACTACTTTCTTGAAATCGAAATAATTAACAGTAAACGAACATTCAAAACTAGTGTGTATTCCCTTACAAAAATGAAGAGATAGAGTTTATTAAAAATGTTTACAATTTTTATTATTACATATGACACGTGCTTGAAATTAATTAAAATCGTCATAATAAATGTAAAATAAAAAATCCAGTGGTAGATGATTAAAATAATCCAATCATAATTTATTAAAAAATATAATAAAGAATAGAAAGAAATAAACAGAGCCTAGTCATCTTTGTAAGGTGAAACGTGTTAATCGCTGTTAGTGCTCGGTGGATTTAGTGTTAAATAGTTACAACTCGATAAAATGTTACCCGCTCGGGCGCTTTGACGCGTCGCAAATAAAAGCAGCGTCTGCTCTACAATATAATAATTAAAGGGGATTAATCAACTGACCTTATTAGTCAACTACACCGTGTAGCATTCGCTAACAGATCTAGTTTCTCGCGTTATGCACGTGCACAGGGTCAGATGATTTTTGCCGGGAATACCATATGCCGGCGGGTTTCGGACGGCGCGAATTATCTGCGCACTATTGATACATATACACGGATTGTTGCACGAACGTGCGCAATCGCGGTTACAGGTATACATTCATACGTCGCTGCGTCACCCACGCACACAGTAACATGTGAATCGTTAACGACGTGCCGGACGATTCCGTCCGTGGACACGCACGCACATAGTCCTCGGATATCCGCAAAGTTGGCTCCGTTTGTTACATGCTTGGTACACTGCGATCTCTGTGGAAGCATTCACTATTTTTAGTTAACGGGTTACATACACCTGGGATCGATAAAAGTAGGCTCGTGTTTCAGAGATTTTTTTCATGTACGGAACGAGACTTTACTCAATATGACAGTACCGTAGTTTCGCTTACGACTAGATTGCAGATTTTTATGCAAAATTGCCTGCATTAATTTCCAAGAAACTATTTCGAGATCACTTAGCAGTGTTTTTCCTTCTTCAATAACTGTACCGATAGTGACACGTTCTTTTAGAAGAATTGCGCGGCTGAACTTATTTAACGATATGCACTTGAATGAAGAAATTTTATTAATCATTTCGGATTCTTTAGAACGCTTATTAAAGCACGAACGATATTCGAGGCCTGAATTATTTACACAAGTATTACAAATAAATATCGTATTTAGAACATGAACTTAACTGTAAAAATTATTTAATATTGTTACAATATTTTTCCAGTAGAATCGTAAAACACTCAATTCGAACAAAATGTTTCTCTAGCATACATATACATAAATCGATGAATTAATCGTGTATAAATCTTTATGGAATTAGTAACTGCGTCAAATTCTTACTTAGATAAATCTCTATTAAAATAGTTAATGAAATAACGAATAGAATTTCTACTCAAAAAGTTTATCGCTATTGCTTTTTGGTAATTTATATCTCAACTTCATTTACTTTTGTATGAAATGATTTACGTACGCTCATTGTTATTGTACGCTTCATTATCGTTAATTATCGCTCCGATTACGAGGGTAGTAACAATAATAAATTATGCACTGTCTTATATTATGCATTAATAATTTACGGCGATTAATGAATAGCATATATTAGTAAATTATCATTGTATTAACGAAGCCATTGCAGTGCATTTATAATTCTTGCATGATTATAATTAAGGCAGTGACATTACTTTTCTACAGATTCCTTCAATTTATCAACTACTCTAATTCTTGTATTTTACGCAAACAAACGATTCAAAAGTCTCATGCAAGATAAAAGAATTTTTAAATATTCCTTTTAAATATGTAGCTTAATTTAAATATTTTAAGTATTCAGTTAAATATTTTTTAAATATGTAAGAGTTAAAAATTTATATTTTTAAATAGTTAGTTAACCTTAATATCTCAAATAGTTTGTTCGAAATAAAGCTCTCAATATAATAATTTTAACACACCCGGTTTCATATAATGGTTTTAAATATTCCTAAATATCGAAAAATTCCCCATCGCGGCTGATTATAATAATATTCACGTTTCTATTTTCTAAAAAAAGATCGGTGGTTTCCTTAATAGAGTTTTTACAATATTTCCATCGAGAAATACATCGGACAGAAATGATAACACACCGATATTTCGCCGCATTTGACCGAACGCGAGCAAAATTATTATTTGCTTCGATATTTTAATACACATGTTTACATGTTTCGCGTGATCGAGCAAATTTCAACGCGCTCTGAAAATTGGCAAAACAACGCACCACGCGTGGCAGTAGACAATGTGCATGTGTGTTACAGAATCACAGTTCAATGGAAAGTTAAATGGAAACAGTTATAAAAGTAACGATAAAGCTGTCAACAATTTAACGTCGACTGAAACGCTCTCACAATGCCGCGCTATGAGCGGGGAAATTAAGCTCAACTTCGCTTTTTATGCGATACGGTATTGTTATCACAGTCCCTTAACGTTCTGTACACAATTTGATTGCTTTATATCGTTTAATTCGACGTTTCGTAAGCACACTTTTATATCCGTGTGATATTGGATTTATTTGCAGATTCCTTGTTATATCATATGATAGAATGTAATACACACTCAATATTTTATGAACAATTGCATTAGAAAACAAATATAGTTACTCTTGCTTTTGGACAAGTCCAAAACCTGTCGAAAGTGTAATGTGCATTTTTGAAGAACTGTTTGATAAAAATTTAAAAAGTAATGGTTCAAAAAAATAGTTTCTCTATTTACTTTTTGAAATTAATTTGGACTGGTTATTTAAATATGAAAGCACACTAATACGGCCGGGCTCGCTAGAGACCAGTAACCTAACCAAACTTTTTCGATGGACTCACGGTGGGGTATTTGTAAAAATGCATTTTACCATTTTACCAAAAAACGAAAATAATTCTTATTTTTGGGGAAACAAATTTTTTTGAAATTTTATGTATAGAAGCTTATGGATGTTAAAATACTGTTCAACTTATTTATTCGAAACATTTTTTGGTCAGATTATTGTGAGTCAGGGTATTGATTGTCAGTATTAATCGATTGTCAGAGTATTGATTAAAAAAATGTAATTTATTATTTTAATACTAAATACGTAGATCACGAAACTTTTTCATAAGTAAATATATATATTAAGAAATTTTTAAATTCTTATTATTCATTTTCATCAGGAAACACACGCTGCGACTGTTGATGCTCATTTCTACTTACATAAATTATAAAATCGTCAATCTGTTCAGATCTGGGACTAATCCTTTTTGCAATATGATCACAAACCTTTATCAAATGTAATGATGCCAGAAAAAGCACAGGATATTACTTAATAGTATAAAAAAATCGTTAATGAAGTTTTATAATCGTAAACAAACTTACAGAATGATTGATTATGTACAAATATTAATAGCTATGCTAATGATTTTCGATAAAGTAGAGAACTTCGCAGATGTGTGTACAAATAAAAAAAGACATTCGTGAAGCCTTATCCTTCAGATCTTTAACAAGTTTGAAAAAAATTTTGAAATCGACTTATTTCCGACCTTTTGGGCCAAATACCGCACTGTGCGACTGCACAATCCGTTGTACCGTGCGACAGTGGCAACATTTTCGTGCGATTCGTGTCGCAGGGGCGCGTGACAATTCGCAACGTCGACGAGGAGGCGATAGCATCGGCTGATTTCCACGGAAAGTCACGGGTTTCTCCGAAAGCCCTTCTAGTCACCAGGAAGCGCGACACCGGGTCGTTTATCGTGCGCGTATAATCTAATTGCGTAGGCAGCCGACGAACTGTTTAACATCAAACCCGTTGCACGGTTGAGCCGCGGGTGCGCGTCGTCCGCGCGGGACACACGTGCGTGCGTCCTCTTAAACGGATTGACCCAAAGAAAACTCTGAAATGACACGAATTATCGAGGCATGTGAACATTGTGGCTCTCGCCTTATGTAACGGGAGTAGGGCCGCGGGGAAAACAGAGGAACTTTTTTAATCGACAGCAAACCCCGAAGAAAATTCAATTCCGCCGTGCGCGAATGGGAACAATCAGACCCGGCCAAGGAATTCCGCTAGCGTTCTATAACAGTCCGCCGTAATTCTTCCATTCTCCTCTGCTTCTGTTTCTTCTTTTCGGGAGCCGACGATACGCGTCGCACAGTGGACAGGAAGTGGACAAAATTGAGTTTTTGAAGTTCCACAATTTATGAGAACCCTTCGAAACTTTAAAATCAAAAATATTAGTCAGTTTAGATAATTATGTGCGCGGAGACGCACTCAATGATCAGCTTTTAATTAATGATTTTTATCGTAGAAAATTTTAGAATAACTGTTATTTTTGGTCACTGGTAAAAACTGTTGGGAGAATGTAAGAACATGAACTCGCTATTTTCAAATAATTCCAAAATATTTACATCAGAAATGAATTTTCATCTACCTCCTTTCTCTTACAAATTCTATGTAAACATCATTTTATTTTTCATGAAGATCCACCGCGTATTTATCGATTGCGCTGGTAATTACCGAACGATTGGCAATTGCGTTACGCATGCACACGAAAGGTTTGGTAATGCGGACAAAGCTCGTCCGAAATATTTGCCAAAAATCTAGTTCGCTCGTAATTTACGATAGCATCCCGTTTTTCAACCGCCGATCGATCATCGGGCTCTTGCCAGCGCCTTGCGCCGAAAGCTTTGGCTAGCTGAATGATGAAACGGTTGCCACCGATTCGACGCTGCGATTCGCCGAAACCGTGCCAATGATCATCATGACGCGCTCGAAAAATCCCAGGGAGGTGGCGTGGATGACACAGATTTCCCGCAATTTTCATTATTTCGCTGGAACCAAGTTCCGAAACACGGTGGAAATACATTCCGGCGAAATAATTCACGCTGTGATGCGATTTCTCGTCGAACGTAATTCCGGCCGATTAAAAAAAAAAACAATCACACACACGCGCGCGCGCGCGCGCAAAATCCGATTTCATAAATATTTTCCGATCTTTATATTGCTAATATAAGTCACTGTGAAGTGCAAACCGTATTTTACTTGTTGCGCAACCAACTGTTTATACCGCTTTTTTAGGAATGTTTTGTTTATTTAATCTTCGCGTAACTATTTTTCGAATAACATAACTGCGTACTAGTGACATCCAATTGCAATTGTATTGATTCAATAGTATTCATGTGATCGAAGGCGTCGACATAGCAATTGACAATTAATATTTAGGCAGCGAATCTTTATGGATTATATCGTCGGAAGTTGTCTCATAGAAATGAGAGAGTCTTTATGATAATCGATATGTTAATCAATCTTCTCCAAGAGTCTAAACTCTTTATTCAGCAGAGAGTTGGACATGTTGAAATAAAAATCTTCTTGAAGTCGTTCGGATGGTAGAGGTTCGATTTCATCGTGGATGTAACGAGTAAGCGCGGTCCTAATTGTGTCGTGTTTGGGTTCATTTTAATCGGGAGAGTGTCAGGAATAGATTAGCGAATGCTTCGTTAAAAAATAATTGTAAGCAAAAGACAGAACAATACTGTGCGCATAAGACTGCACGACCGAAGTGAAAACTTCTACGGCGATTGCACACCTGTTAGTTTGTCGCTCGCATGACTAAACTCGGCCCCCCGAGTTTACCCGAATAGCGTTTCACCTCGGAGCGTGACGGATCGGACTCATTCACTGTCCAGAAATTGTGTACGCGGTGCGCCTAAAGAAGTTTTCACTTCAAAAAGAAGATAACAAAGCACTCTACATTATCCATACGATTTAACGAATAATAGAGGGGTTAATTAATCTTTTTCAGGGCGGACTTTCTCTACCAGATGACAGTTCACGAAATCACAGTGTATCGTCATTAGAGGCGAGCGATTATACGATTCCCATCAGGCTTATCCGCCTGTCAGTGTCTCGAGTCCTTTTTTTTTAACACGGCAGCATGTCGCGATAACAGCTCTATAAATCGCTCTAATTAAAACCTTCATTATTCAAGTAATAACCCGTGCGCAGGCCGTTGCAGTCGACACGGCGTGGGTGGATGCGTTGGAGAATTATTCAGGCGCTGAACGACCGCTAATAATCCCACGGCAATTTGGTCCACGTAAAAATATTATTTTCTCTTTATTATTACGAGATATGTCCCGTATTATCACGTACGGGCACGTTATCACGAGGTCGAAGCGGATCACGCGAGGATTGCGCGCGTATCCGCGGACGGAACACGCGAGCACAAGTCTCGGCCGAGCTTCACGGCGCGGATAATTACGTGTGTAGTTACACGTGTGTTTCCGTGATCGCACATGGCCGCGACACGTGCGTGCACACCGTTCACGCATTAGACGCAGCAATAAATACTAGTGAAAGATAAGCGATAGTATCGTCAGCTGATATCGGCCATGCATCTCGCAGTGTCCTGGCCCGTAGCGATGGGACCAAGCGAGCCACAAGTGCGGTAATGCCTCGATACATGCGAGAACGGGACCGATGTGTTGCTTATATCGTGTACAGGCTCAACCACCGTGCACTTGATCTTAGAAGAAGCTATGGATTTTGAAATTAGCGTTCTTAAACAGTCTCTGAAACAACGTTCATTCATTGGCGATATTCAAGTGGTTTAAGGGGAATTGTGTAAATTCTTGCATTGCAGAAGCTTTTCAAGTAGACAGTTATCCTCTAAATTAGTATAGGTATTAATAGACAGCGGATCTTTATGCATTTATAGCAAAATTAAGAAGATGAAATTCCAAATTATTGAAAAATTGTAGAAATCAAGGATGTCAATATATGATTTCTTCTCTATTGAAATCATTAAGGGAAGAAATAACATTCAATTTAGTTCCTATTTCTTGCAATCGATGCAGACAATTTTTATTTTGCATAAAGATCCGCAGTCTAGTTATCAATACTTGAACGTAACCAATCGTTTTATAAGTTTGTTTACGATTATAAAACTTCATCGTCATCATCATCATTATAAAATTGTTCCGAACAAAAGTTGAAGAGTATTTAAACGTCTACAACCTCCTATACAATATAAAATTCCGAAAAAAATTTGTTTCCATAAAAGATAAAAATCACTTGGATATTTTATATGTTAAAATACATTTTTGATTTCATAATGCTATTGCTGGCATTAAGACGAATTCAAAACGACGTACTATATTATAACTTTGAGCCCATAAATAACTCTAAAATAGATTTTTCCGACTTTTCGGGCAAAACACCCCACTGCGCGATGGCTGGGAACCTGTCAAAATTAAAATTGCACCGCTGTTGTCGTAAAGTTCTCCGTTGCTGTTTGCACGTGTACCTTGGCCAGAATTGAACAACGACCAGACACCGTGCTGTGCGTTTCTTAGCGCAGAGAACGTCGCTGCGCCGCGTCGAATAAATCGCAGGAATCAGCCGGCTTCACGCTTCCGCGAACGGTGATTTACGCCGGAAGAAATTCTGATAGCGACAGCGAAGGGTCCCACACATACGGTTTTCCATCGGCGGACAAGGAATTCCAATTTAGACATCCGCGGTTCCGTGTTCCTTTTCACGGGGCTCATGCGGGATACGGTAAAGGGAAAAATACCGGCCCGTTAATTTATGCGTGCGTGTCCGAGCGGATTTACATGCGATTAGGCGTCGTATGTAATTTTACGCGATTAGTATGGCGTCATGCACCGGGTGACGATGATTCGTGTTTGCAATAGGTAATGGATTTTTTATTGAGAAACTCACGCTCACGGTGCGGTGGGAATGCGAGACGTTTAACAGCAGTTCTAGAGCGACGATTTTGTAAGAAACGGTGACACCGACTCGGTCCTTAGGTAATTGAAAATCCATTTAAGCACGGCTTTCTAGCATTTTAATGTTACCGTTCGATCAGCACCGATCGCTAGACTCGAACTACTCGCGTAAATTCGCAAAAGGTTTACGTTTGCTAATTCTCACTCATTTAAATCGAAACAACAGATTCGCTGAATAACATCGAATTTCATGTATTGATATTAGAATTAAGTGACCCTATCTCTAATGCGCGGATTAAGATCCGAATACACGTGTTCACGTGTGTACTTACATACATATACGTGAAATAGGGACCTCTGATTCAAACCGAAAACTCGTGGTATTAAAACACGCTCCCGATCCCGGGAATTTCAACGACGAAGCAGCGAGCAGCCTCGACGCCGAGCGAGTGAAAGGCGACGAATTAGAAAAAAAAAAAAAAAAAAAGAAACAACAAACAAAGAACATGTAAAAAGCAAAGAAAAATGACGACGGAAGGAAAGGGGGCACGTTTGTCAGTGGAACGACGCGACGGATAGTCGAGAAGTGATAAACGCGGGATCGGTACAAATGTTTCTTCTGCAGCAGGGTTGCGGGGTGCAGTTCAGACATGGGAAGTGAGCATTACTGCCTGAGGTGGAACAATCATCAGAGCAACCTGCTGGGTGTGTTCAGTCAACTGCTGGAGTCGGAGTCGCTGGTGGACGTGACACTGGCGTGCACGGAGGGACCTTCGATACGTGCCCACAAGGTAGTCCTCTCCGCGTGCTCCAGCTACTTCCAGGCGCTGTTCCTGGACCACCCGAACCGCCACCCCATAGTCATCCTAAAGGACGTACGTTTCGCCGAGCTACGTACCCTGGTCGACTTCATGTACAAGGGCGAGGTAAACGTCGAGTACTGCCAGCTATCGGCTCTCCTTAAGACAGCGGAGAGCCTGAAGGTGAAGGGTCTAGCGGACATGACGAACATCAACGCGGCGGTAGCGTCGAGGGACGAGCAACAACAGCCACAGCAACAGCAACAGCAGCAGCAACAACAGCAGCAACAACAACAGCAGTCGCAGCAACAGCACACGAGCGGGACCGAGGGTTTGCAGAGGGAGACGTCGCGGGAGCATCACCGGGAGCGCGAGAGCATAAAGGAGGCGAGCAACAAGGAGAGGGACCATCGAGAAGGGAACGCGTCCGTCGGCACCGGGGTCCTCTCCGTCGGCAAAGAATGCGACCAAACGCAACAGAATGTATCGCAACCGCCCACCAGCGAACCCGCGGACGCGATAGACATGACAGAGTGCCCGCCATCCCCCGCCGGACCCGGCAGTCCCTGCTCCGGACCCTTGGCCCTCGATCGACCCAGGAGGGACTCCGAAGACGCTGTCAGCCTCGAGGAAACGAGGGGCTCTCTCAGCCCGATATCCGTGCACAGCGGACCGTCGGACATGAGCCTAAGTAACAACACAAGTGGCACGCCCGGCGTGCTACCGTTGAATTTACCACAAAGCCGGCTTCCGTCTCCGCACAGTACAGAGCCTCTCGCGGGTCCATCGGGGTTACCTCCAGTCCAGCAAGTTCCACTTGTGAGTACCACTCTACTTCTTTGTCTAGTCACTTTGTACCAGGGGGTTAGAGCCCCTTTTCATCCATCATTTTCAAACCCCATCATTTTGATACCGGTGTTGCACTTATAACTTTGTATCAATTCACTAATCACAGCGTCCAACACCAAAAATGTTTCTTTACTGTTGGGTGGATCTTATAGAGTTTCTTGCGCTGATTCAGAATTTGCCCTTGATTGTTCTCCTACACGCGCAGTTTTTGAGAAACATGACTTTGAAAAAAAGAATATCCAATATTAATACATTAAGATTAATACACAATAAGATAGATGCAACAAACTGCATTGTCGGATATTATTAATAAACCATAATTAGACTGCGGATCTTTAAGCAAAATAAAAATTTTTTACCTGAATTGCAACGAACTGGAGTGAAATAGAAATTAATTTTTTTTTTATTGAGCCATTGAAAGTCCTCGGAGCTATAATAGAAATTATTTTTACTAATATTTTTGCTACTTTAAATTATCCTTTTTGTTATAAATGCATAAAATCCGCAGTCTAATCGTAATAGAATCTTTTTCGAATTAATCATTGTCTGAATTTAATTATACTCACTTAGAATGCCAAAAATACGAACCTATGCAGGTTAAAGAACACTTATAATTCAATATTTTTCTCAACATTGATGGAGAAAGAAAACGTTCAAGGCAATAGATATAACTATATCAAAGTTGATAACAATGTAAACGTATTGTTTAAATTCTTCACTATCTTATTTAAATGTTACCAAGTATGTATACATATTTAATTTTACAGTATCGTAGCTGATATCCTGACTAATTCTACGATTTAGAATACTGTAACCTTGAAACGACCCTGCATTCTGAGATCTAGATTGATTGACGGAAACACTAACGCGGGTAATTCGATTTCTCTTAAAGCCATTAAGTTTTTGCCCACTGTTAGAACCTAAAGAAGTAAACAGATTTCTTAATCCACTTCAAGGCAATTTCAATTGAATTTATCTTGATATTAATTATAATGCCGTGCAGTCAGAAGTACCTGCCATTTAAAACAGCAAAGAATTTGTTTGTGTTGTTTGATAGTACAACTTTGGGCGCTAACATTTTCTTTCACTTGCAACAAGGGTATTTGTTAAATTGTAAGTGTTCTGTGAAAAATGATTTGTTTTTATTCCAATATTTGTTTTTATTTGTCCAATTTCGACCAATTTTTTGGCGTTGAGATAAATTTTTTCTTCGACATTTGTGTGGTTTGTAGTAAATAATAACGTTTCCAATTTGCGTAAAGTTTTTTGCGGACAAAAATTCATCCAATTTTTATCATTTTCATTCTCCCAGTTGGTATCATCGTAATGTACAGTCAGTCACAAAAATATTGCGACAAAATTGCAATAAATCGGAATTGTCGAAAAAATACTAAAAGTTGCATTTCACAACTTTTTTATGTGGGCCGTTTTTTATTGGTTTTTTATTGTGACCGACTGTAATTATTTGGCGCCACTTTTCCGTGTGACAATTGCACTCTGTCGATCGAAAGTCGAGCAACAAGTAGTCAATTCTGATATTAAGAAGTCGCCGACTTCGTCGCGTACGCTATTTTGTCCTTTGAATTTTGTGCTAGCCAGAGCCGCGAGAGATTTTTATTATACATTTTACACTTTGTGCTAGATTCATTTCATCGCGCGCCAGCTTTCGTAACGTTTTTCACTTTGTGCCTGGAGAAGTGCGGCGAAAGAGTTTCAGTTGCCGTGACTACAATGTGGGTGTAGTTACATTAATAAGCGCCGTTTATATACAAATGCAACAATTCCTCCGTTTGATCTTTTTTTTCACAATGATTATGGCTAGACGCGCGGAACTCTCGATGCTTGTTCTGTTCGCTTTTCCCTCTGAATTCGCGCTCTAAACTCCACTTTCAGAGCCACCCACACAGGCGCGAGTACACTCACGGCCACCAGTTGCTCATTCTGGCACACATACGCTTTTCCTAAATAGTAATTTATAAATACACTTTCATCCACCGAGTTTTGTTCCTTGTATCCTCGTTTTTATAGCGTTTATCCGGTTACTATAATTCGTGAAATTCAAGTTTGGAATATTATTTTATATTCACATCAAATTTCTCCTTCTGTTTATTTCAAAGATTTAGAATCGGACTCCGTTTTACTTAGAGTTTAACGATGGTCTTAAGCGACGATACATTAACATACATTTTCCTGTTTCCGTTGTATCTGACATTAAAATGCATTCAGAGTTGTTAATGGTATACAATTTATTTTCAACAAATTGTACACGAGATAATATTTTATATCATCACAATTGAAGATATTTAGGTTGCTACCTTTAGATGGACCGCCATGTACACACATCAACTTCGGAAGTCGCCATTCGAACGCAGGGGGCCAAAACTATAATGAATTATTCATTTGAAAGTGACATTGTAGCTCGAACTCTGCGCTAAGGGTTTGGCTCGTTATTTCGTCCGAATTGGTTCATATCGAATATAGTACAGTAGTGCACGGTTAAATTTACATCGGTTCGGGAACAAGCCAGACTAACTAATCCAGATTATAATTCTGGATTCAATTCTTATTGATTTATACAATAAACAGTGTTACACACGGTTCTCCTTAGATTGAGCCATTTAACCCTCCGACGGCTGTGCCTGGGTCTATTTTTAGCAATTAAACTAATTGAATAGCTGTTTCATTGAGGATATCGGAAAGACTAATGTGTCTACACAAGATATCATCGAAAGTAAATTATAAAAATTATTAATTACATCTGTGAACGCGGTCCTAAGCATTGCCAATTATATAACTATAAAAATCGTCCATTGTCCGAGGTGCTACCGTACCGGAAATATAATTTTCTTTATTCCACGTTGACTTTCTTCAGTCGCGGTATCCTATCGATTAATCTGACCCTTTTCATTTGATTGTCTTCATTCTCTACCTCTATCAGCAAAGGTAGCTTCACTGAGCTAAAAGAACTGCAGCGCCGAGGTCTTGTAAATTTAACCGTACAGATTTGAGTGAAATTGAACCGTGCACTACTGCATTTCCGTTTTCTATTCACTTCCATCGATTCTCGGGTGAGATGATCTCGGTAACGCCGCCGCGGCTCGAGAAGAAAGCGCGTCGCGTCGGTTATCCAATTATTACTTTGACGTGAGCCCGTTGTTCGTTTCCAGTCATTAAAAAAAGAGATGGACTGGGAAAAGTCGACCGAGGAGCGGAGTGCGAGCAGCGAAATATCCACAGACTACAGACTCCCACCAGATCCGGTGAGTTTTTCTCTCTCTCTCTTTTCTCCGCTCTACCTATCTCAATATATCTATACATACATACTTACATACATGTATGCGTATATGCACGTATATGTACCGCAGATCATAATACATATACATATGCACATATGTATATACATATATGTATAATATGTACGTATATGTATAGAATATGTATAGTATATTATACATATTCCAATTTATTGACTTTTTATATTCTCGTACTTTCTCTTTACTCTGCATTTGTATATCGATTACGGTTAATGTCGGTGTACCACCCCCACACCCCCCGTCCCCCGAACGCACTCGACTCATTCGCAATCGGCATTACCCGCGGATTGCGGATGAGCCGGCGGAACGGGGGAATAACCGTTGCAATAAAAATAAAAAAGAACAAAAAAAAAAAACAAAAAGACAACAACAGAGAACGAGCCGGCGAAACTCGTTCGATTTCGATTCATGCCTCTGGTTCGTACGGCAACGTAACGTAACGTAAACGTAACGCGACGTAACGTAACGGATACGTGTGCAAGGTTACTCGTTCCACCGAACGGCCGTCGTCGTCGTTTGTATGTGACCCCGTCGACGACGACAACACACCACCGATCGTCGGGGGAAACGACCAACACGTCTCGAGAGGAACATCGAAACACGATCCATTTTATATCTATCTATCTATTTATATATCTGTCTATTTTGGCTTGTCTGTCTATCCTTGCGCTTATCGATAGACAGGCATACGTTATATTATATATATATATTTCGAGTTCACTTTGCATGTGGGTCTATTGCATGCGTGCCCAAAGTGCTTTGCTGTTTGCTGCTCTCCCCGCTAATTTTGGAAAGTGATCGTGTCATTAACAGAACTCGCCAGACGCCCTAACCGAGAGAGGAAAAATATGTGTGATCGGAGGAGGCTCGGTGACAGAGAGAGACTCGCATATCTGTATATGTGTACGTATACACGTATATCACGCTGCCGTGCGCAAGTATTCCGACGATTGCTCGCTTCTCGAAAGTCCCGGGACGAAGGGACACCTGCACAACGAAAATCCTAGTCGTAGAAATTAAATCTTGTAGAAGTTTTACTGTGCTGCGGTCTATATGCGCATCCAAAGAAAAAAAGGAGCTAGCTGCTCGTCCAGCGTTAAAGAGATTGGAAGTATAAAGACGGCAGGGTTCAAGGATCGTTGCGTCTATTTCGAAACTCTGAGACGTCCAGTTCAGCGGATTCGATCCGTTAGTTGTAAAACTGCAGCATAAGATAAGAGATGCTTAGAAAGTCGTGCGATCGTCCGAGTACTTCTGAACGGCAGTCGACATAGAGTCTCTGTATATTTACATATATATATGTGTATATGTACCACACACGCCCCCCACCCTTGAAGCAGTAGGATAGATCGCTTTGAAGAAACGGTATATCGGCGCAGCGCTAACTTCGTTCTGTCGATAGATTAATGCACCCCCGACGAAACTCGTGAGCAAAGTCTCTCCTCGAAGACGAATCATCCCTTGCGCGGTAGACGATTTGCCACGGATCATTTCCGCCCAAAATTCTCCGGAGAGTCTCGTGTCGACGGCAACGACGACCAAGACCAAGACCACGACAACGACGACGACGACGGCGCGGCGCAGGAGACAAAACAATGACTGATCTCGAATAAGACAAACGTAAATTCCAGTTGGCAGCTTGCCGATCTAGCTTCTGCGACCCGTGAATGGATTCTCGCCGAGACGCGCTGCGCAGGAGATCAATCGTGCATGCCGTCTACTTTAACGAACGTATTATCTCTTCTTTTCCGAACTAATTCACTTCTCCACTAAACCGTGCATACGTCCTCTCTTCTGTCTCTCTCTTTGGCTCTTTCATCTTCTACTTCCTGTACTTCTCACTCCACCAATAATCACGCGAGTCCAACCCCAGTCTCTGCGCCTTTTCTGAATATTACGAGACTCTCCAGCCACTGTGTCTCTCATTCTCTCTCTCTCTCGTTCTCTCGATCCTCGTCTCCAGTATTCGTACACTTGAGTCTCCCCAATTTATCCCTTCGACGCCGCTTTCCATCGATTCTTTCTCCAGTTCAGTCTCGTCTCTCTCCCCCGCGCCGAAACTATAAAGCGTTCCGCGCGCCGTCCGGAAACAGTGAATCCTGTGTACCCGTTCTCCGATCGTATCCTGGTGCTTCGAAGGGCTGCGACGAACCGCCCCGATCCTCTCGGACCATGATCTCTCACCTTGGATCATCCCCGAACGATCTTTCCAACCCTCGAACCCTTGAAACCGCGTCGAGAGATCGACGGATGGAACCGGCGAACAACAACGATCCCGTTCATGATCCCATCCTGCCAGCCTGTCTTGCTAGCTCACTGTCAAGAAGTTGACCTTCGTTTTTGGCCATGGTTGTTTTTTACTACATTTTTATATATATATATAAATACGTAAATACATGTATGTATATGTTGATATGTATGCGTAAACGGGTGCCGTCGCGAGACGTTCGAATCGATAATCACTGTGGTCCTGGACACAGGAGGAGAATCTACACAGATTCTTTCTTCGTTCAAGAATAGAATTTCTTTCTTGGTAACGTTGCGCAGAGCGGGTTAAGAGTAGCATAGTCTTTGCGGAAAAAATATTCTGATTGGGGGAAAAGAAATTTAGTATTTTGATGTTTGAAGAGGTGGAATCGCGCTGTCACAGTAGCTTCTCAGAAGAGTTTTTGGATAGTTTAGGGGAACAGAGTGATTTTCAGTGAGGGAAAAGAAATTTTGCAAGTTTAGTATCTCTTTATCTCTTCCCTTTGTTTTTGAAATGTCTTTTCGGAAAGGGGAAACGCGTTGTAACCGTATCTTTCGAGCATTTTCCTGGGGGTAGCTTGTCAGAAGAATTTAGGATAGAGGAACAGTGACCTTGGGGTTTTTCACTGGGGAAAAAGATTGTCGTTGTTATTGATTATCGTCAGATGCATTTTCGATTCGAACGTCGAACGGCTCGCGCCCTACACACGTATGTGCACATACATACGATATGCATACATGTGTGACAATGGTAATATACATCACATATATACGTATATATATATAGAGAGAGAGATTACTACTTGACATACATATATATACATATATATACATATATATAGCGTTATACATATTGCAGATTATATTGACATTCATTATTACCATTTGTTACTTTGTAATATTTGTATTTCGATTTTATCGTTTTCTTTGGTTGGTTGCAATGCCTTTTGCTATCGGCGAATCAATTTTTGCACCGCGACGATTCTCGGCCGCTGTTTTACCATACGTAAATATACATATATACCAGTACAGAAAAAAAAAAAGAATAAAGATAAACAATAAACCACGTGGAACAGAGCAAAAAAAAAAAAAGATAACGGAAAAAAGACAAAAAAAAATAGAATAACAAAAAAAAAAGAAAAAGGGAGGAGGGGTATGAGGGATGCGGGTGGGTTGTTTGTCGTTGTTCTTGAGCGAGGCTGTGGGGGTTGCCGTGGGCCTGTACATGTGTCACTTGCTATCCAAAAAAAAAAAAAAAAAAAAAAAAAAAACCAAGACCGATTACATATATTATACGTATGTATATATATATATAAACACGTACTACGATGATACTCGTGCGTGTTTATATATACGAATGAATACACACACTCAGACAAAAACCTCCTTGTCATACATGTTTTTTACCTGGGGTGCGCGTCGTGCCAAACAAAAATGAGCGTCAACTTCTTGTGCTACCGTCTTACATGCCGTCGAGAGAGGAGTATATATCACTTACTCGTCAGGTCAGGGACTTCTCTTTTCCAACCGATAACGAGAGGAGTGCTCATGAGTCAGAGGATGAAAGAAAGGAAGAGAGAGTGAGAGAAAGAGTGAAAAAGTATGAGAGAGAGGAAGAGATATCTCTATTCTGCTTGATACGATCACTTGAACAGTAAACGCACTTTGCGGAAAGGCAAAGAGATTGCATAAGGCAACGCGTGTCATAGATAGAAAGATAGATGGATAGATGACTATAGATAGATAGATGTGTAAACGAGGACTAACAAAAAGAAATCCGTAGAAACGAGGGTGAGAATGAGTGACAAGAGAGAGAGAGAGAGAGTGAGAGAGAGAGAGCAAAAGACCGAGCAAGAGAGAGAGAGAAAGGAAGAACGAAAGAGAGGGAGAGAGAGAGAGAGCAAGGAAGTGTTAATTGCGAGGGATGTAAAGGACGAGCTAAAGGGAAGACAAGAAGTTGATGTTCTTGTTTGTTTGGTTGCAGGAGTTGATGGGTGTGGATGAGCGGGTGTTTGCGTGCATGTACTGCGGTGCCCCGTTCCTCCACCAGAGCAAGCTGGCGCGGCACATCCTCTCGCACAGCCTCGAGTCGCTCAAGTACCGTGAGCAGGCGGCCCACCTGCAGCTGCAGGCTCAGCTGGGTCTCGAGCCCGGTATGCACCTGCCGCCGGAGGCCCACTACCCCGCAGCAGGTACGATCGAACCAGTGGACCTGGAGCTCGCGGCCCACTCGGACCCGACCTCCGGCGTCGTCCTCTGCAAGTTCTGCGGCAAGTCATTCCCGGACGTCGGCTCGCTGATCGCTCACCTACCGGCGCACACCGGCGACCGGCCGTTCAAGTGCGAGTTCTGTGGCAAAGCGTTCAAGCTCCGCCACCACATGAAGGACCATTCCCGCGTGCACACCGGCGAGCGACCGTTCCGTTGTACGCTGTGCGGCAAAACCTTCTCGAGGTCGACGATATTGAAGTCCCACGAAAAGACACATTATCCGAAGTATGTGCGCAAGTTCCTGTCCCCGAGTCCCGTGAACCCCTCCGAGGAAGAGGCCCCGCCACCACCGCCGCCGCATCATTGAGTTCGCCTTAGCCCGTGCAAGAAGAACCGCCACGTTTATCGCCGCCGGAGGAAGAGTCGCCGCCGCCGCCGCCGCCGCCATCGCCGAATACACCTCCTTCGTCGTTACCGTTTCCCTTTGTCCGTTGCCGTTGTTCCATCATCGATCGCTGGAAGCAAGGCCGCTCTGGCAACGAGGATCGAGCGTCCGGATCGCTGCCAGAGGATCGATGTCACGACACGACGACGACGACGACGACAACGACGACGACGACTACGACGACGACGACCGGCCACGGACCAGGGAAAACGGAGCACGGACACGAGCAGTTTTAGCAGTGCCTCAGTCACCGTTGCTCGTTGTTTCTCGGATTTCTTTGATCTTCACCCGCTATCAACGTTCTCACCTCCACCCGGCATCATCATCATCATCGCACCCTCGTCTGTCCCGATCATCTTAGACGACCGACCGCCACAGCCGGTCGTCGTTCTCCTCCTCTTCCTCCTCATCCTAGTCTGTTGCTTTCGACGGATCCGTCTCGCCCAGGATTCTCACCTTCTCTCATCGTCATCATTATCATCATCATCATCATCGTTTCCTCCCGCCTGCCCTAGTACTCCTTTTTCGTTGAACGTCCCCACGAAGGGTGTATACCTCGCGTCAATCGATCTCGCTGAGCGACGAGGCGAAAGACCGGCGGTGTTTCTAGTTAGTCCTGTGATTTTGGTTAGGATGGTTGGTAAAACGCGTGTTCAGAGGGAGGGACACGTTAAAACGAGCTCCCTCGGTTAATCAGTGCTTTAAGACGAAACGTTTAGCTTATATATACATATATATATTATATACATGTATATATATATCGATAAATTATTGAAGGTATATATATATACATATATATATATGCGAAAGAGAGAGAGAGTGAGAGAGAAAGCACGAGAAAAGTGTGCGCGTGCGAGTGCAAGAGACTGATTGCGTGTACGAAAGGTAGAGTGAAAGAGATTAAGCGAGACAGAGAGGGATAGAGAGTCAGAGTGAAAGTGCGTGTACGTGCGTATATGTGTGCGTGGGTGAATGCGGATGTGAGAGAGTGAGAGAGAGAGTGTGCGTGAGAGGGTGCAAGCGAGAAGAAGACGACGGAAGAAGAAGAAGAAGAAGAAGAAGAAAAAGAAGAGGAGTTACGGAAGAGGATGATTGAAGATCGGGGTTTTTATCGTGAAGAAGTAAGGGGGGATTAACGGACGAATGGGGAAAAAGGAAAAGGGGGGAAAAAAGGGAAAAGAAATTTTGAGCCGCCACGGTTGGTGCTTTTAAGAGATTTTGATAAAATGCTGTGAATATTATATTGATTACGATTAACTATAAACTATTGTAATAATGTAATGACGTTGTACGATGTACGATGTGACTATTGTTGATACGATTGAGAATATTTTATACAGTTGACAAGGGAAGGGGATCTGGGGTTCGCGCGCCGATAATTACGATTATAGTTGACTGGTTGAAAAAAAAAAAAAAAAAGAAACGGCGAACGGGTGGGGAACGGGTGGTTTTTTCGGACTGACGAACGGAGGGGGCGGGTACACGGGACGTTTCTAGACGAGGGATACGTCCGCATTGAAAGAAATTCGATTGTCGATCGTGCGTTCGCGTGGACGTGCGTTCGACGGCGTGACGTAATGAAAATGTGGAAAATTAAGCGCGGCGCGGGAGCCGGCTAATTAAGTTGTTACGAGTGCGCCGGCATCGATGGCTTCTCGAATGACCGACGCGACCGTGCGCGGTTTCCTCCTCTCTACGTTTGTTGTTGTGTTCATCTCTTCGGACAGTTTTCGTCTTTCGTCTTTCCCCGGTTCTTTTCGAACCCACCTCGACGAGGCAATTCACGGACGGTGCGTGTTCCCGGCGGTACGCGTACGACTGTCAACGGCACCCGTATTCATTCTACCAGCCATTTCTGAATTTTCCTCTCGACCACTAATTAGTCGTGCTGTTTCAAAGCTCCGTTCGCGGATAAATTATTTCGTTGGTTCAGTTCGCCGTGGTAATTATTATATATCAGTTAATGGCGGTTCCGGCTGATACATTTCGTACCGGGCACGCACACACACAGCCAAAAATATTTCAGCTTTCTGGTGATATTGTGAGTAATTGCTCCGCATTTCCGGATACGAATCGCCGGTTTCTTATCGGAGCGTCTCGTAATTAGACTGCGAATCTTTACGCTGGGTTTACAAAAACCTCGAGGTCTACGTTAACATTAAACATACCACGACCGCGGTCAAATGACCGGTTCTAGACTTTTTATGTTGCAATTATTGAAATGATAAAGATGCTTTCATAAGAAACGATTTAATAAATAACTTCATTAGAGCAGATATTATTATAAGAACCGTGCAAAGTCTAGATAAATTAATTCTTCTAATTTCTATAAGGCACAAAATGTGCTTGCTACTTTTATAGCTCGGTATGTTTAGTGTTAACCAAGGTGGCTTTGCGACTAATTGCATTTTAGGTTTTGTGAAAATATATCCATGGTCTACTCGTAATATTTGGCGAACGTGTTTTCCCTTTTACGACGCAACTCGATTCGAAATTGTGCAATATTTATCTTAATCTCTGTTCGACGTTTTTCTTCGAGTGACATAAATCTCACTCGGGCCCGGAATGGATAAACACGCAGTTTTCGCGAAATGTTCAAATAGTCTCGGCATTCCCGTTGAAATGGAACGTGTCAATGCCCGACACGTTCGCTATCAATGTCGCATTACAATCACTTTTTATATCGCTTAAAGACGGTTCAATAAATTTTCGAATGTTGCTTGAAGCTGTAACCTGAATTTTCAATGAACAGTAAAATACAATTTAATTTCAGTAAAAGTATCTGCAATGTGGGTGTGATATCCAGAAGATTATTAGTTCCTCTTCTACAAAATACTGTAACTACGCAAGACAGTTTTCAAAGCCGATGTTGGCAGCGAACGTGCTCTTTTCGTAAAGCTTTTTAAAAATTAAAATTGAATTTGTTATAAGTAGACTACGGATTTTGATGTGGATTCGATTATACTCCAAGAAAGACGAAAATCTTGTTAGACTTTCTCAAGAGAGGTCAAGAGTCAAGTTTCATATAAAATGAAAAATGACATAAATGCAGAAAAGCCGCAGTCTAGTTGCAAGTAATCCGTGAAAACGAGATAATACCGAAATGGCTGCCATGATTTCAGTAATCTCAGCATATTGAAGATAAAACAAGCCATATTAGAGATTGAATACTGGTTTCCCACCCCTTTTTAAATCTTCCGCAGACTACAAAATTCGAATATAAAGTTTTCACAGCATAATTGTGATACCAGCTATGGATATACTGAAATCACATGTCACCTTCGGGGTCAATCGATCGATTATTTACTGGGCATCGTGGCAGCCAATTTAATGAACAACATTTTAATGAGAACACGTTTAATGTCGTTAATGTGTCGAGTTCGGTGGAGCCATTTTCAGATCACATTTTTAAAAACCCTACGAACAGTCAAACCTTGAAACAATCGATATTTTTTAGCCCTCGCACGCTCCTCAGAAATAATTGCACAAATGGTCTGGTCCATTTTCATATAATACTTCACGATTCATTCATAATTTTTCAATTTTACCCCTTGCCTTATAATATCGAGTCACTGGTAAAGATTTTGAGCACGATCTATTAAATATAAAATTCTATTTTTGTATTATCGATGTTTAGTCATTAGAGAAGATATAGGCGTACGATAGCAATTTTCTTTTTTTTTATAGAAAATTACGAACGACACAAGGGAATTTTAATCAGCTACAAAATTAATCATAAGGCAAAGGGTTAAACTGGTTAAAGAATCCCACAAATAGCAGGAACTGTGACGCTGAGGAACGTACGAGAGTTAAACTTTCGGACTAGAATACCCCTCTATACAGAGTGCTTTCTATTAATTTTACAGAAAGAAGTTGAAATTGCTCCAAAAAATATTTTGATCCTGAGATAATCAGTTTTTAAAAAATTGGCCAAGTTCCTATACATTAATATTGGGTCGTTGCGTAAGTAATGCGATTTTCCTTTCATATTTTTCAAAAGTAGAATACGAAACCATAAAACAGAAATATTTGTGATTCATCCTTCGCCTTTCAAGAATATGAAAAGAACTTCGCATTGCTTATGGGACAACCCGATTCAACAAATACGTACTTGACAAATCTTCGAATTTTATTATTCTCGAACAAAAAAATTGTATTCCACCTTTCGGACTTATTTTTACATGAAAATTCGCTCTTTCCAAGTTTCAATTACAGGTTCAGATAAAAAGGCTGCGATATCAGTATTTACTTTTCTCCACAATTCCTGCCAATTGTCTGAAACTTTGCTACATGTAATAAATCGATTCTTCAACGTTCTTAGAGAAGCTCAAGTCACTTTCGACTTATTTTTACATTTTACATAGAACGGACTTGTACAGTGAACGAACACAATGTCTATCGAAATTAGTATTCGCAATTCATTATTTAATTTCCTCTTTGCTATTTCTACAAGGAAAATGTGTTACTGTAGAGATCTTCTATCCCTGAATACAATCCTAACAACACTTGTATTCAAAATCTGAGGTAGTCCAGTGAGTGATAATTAGACTGCGGATCTTTATGCAAAATAAAAATTGTATTCATCGATTGTAAGAAATAGAAATTACATTACATTTTATTTCCTCTAAATGCATAAAGATCCGCAGTCTAGTGGTAATTATTTTTCCATTTAATACGAGTTGTGTTCGTTGACTGGACAAGGTCGGACCACCAGATCGGAAACAGCCTGTATAGTGTCGTGAAGACGCCGTGCAGAAATATTTTCGAAATCGCATCAGTCCTTTCATGCTCGGGTGATCGCGGCCGTCAGTCTTTGCCCAATTCCCATCACGCTGTCAACGCAAACACGGTATCGGGAAGCGCGTGTCGTGCACGCTAGATCGCATCATGGACAGCTACCGGACATGTCCGAGGACGTGTTTAACGATGTCGCGGTGGACCGCTCGCGCGCAGTGCAATAACTAAACCGAGACGCGATTCTCTCCTCTAGCCGAATTGTTTAATTTATCTGTATTAAGGTCGGGAAGGGACAGGGTCCGCGAATCGCCTTGCTCCCCGAGGACTATCCTATTCTTTATTTATTTATATTTCTGTGTCGTACAAGCGTGTACAACGGCGTGACACAGGAAACGGTAGCCAGTAACAAAAAAGAGCAGGGAGTCGATCGATCTTCGTTCCATCTGCACCCGAACTTCGTAGACTGTCCGGTTCTTTCGACGAGAATCGAGGACACGAGCAGTTCTTCTTTCCCCCTCTTACAAGGTCTGTTAACATTTTTGGTGCAACACCTAACGCTGCGTCTAAATACCCTTTGCGACGCTATCGAGAGTACAGCCTGTCGCAGTAATGCTCGGGCGCTTTTAAAAATACGACAAGTTCCTACAGCTTCGGCCAAACGATTTTAAGTTTCACGATTTCAAGAGGACGCAAAAAACATTTTTGGAACAATTTCAATTGCTCATCGCTAATTTCAATTTTTCCAGAAAGTTTTCTTCACGTCAGCTAGGGCGATAATTCATCTAACATCTCGACAAAATTAAAATCGTTTGGTTCAATCCGAAGAAAGTTATTGTCGTTTTAAAAGTGTCAGAATATTACTGGACGTCGGTTTCTCTGGAGAGCGTAGATCTGAAGATTACTTTTCGATAGCTGTACAGTAGAGCCTCGCTCGTTGCACGAAAACACGTGTGCAAGGTTGCGCAACGAGGTAACCAATTATAGTAATTTCTACACCACTACAATCTCTGCCGCGAGTTCCGGAACCTTGAACGCCTCGTGGTGGGAGCCGGTAGCACGCAACGAACGAGGTTGCAACTAGCGAGGCTTTACTGTACGTGTGTTTTAGAGACTGAAACCTGTGTTTGCTCCAAAGTCCATGATAGTGGGAGTTAACCTATTCGGCCGACTAGACTTTGGAAGTTTGATCTATGATTTAGGTGAAAAATAGCGGGCGACAACGGTGGTTACAGATCTGATGAAAAGTTTTCAATACATCCTTTGTGCGTGTTTCGAAATAAAAGAGCTCGTTCACTCGACAAATCGTCACAGTCCTATGTACTAGCTGATACGTAGCCTAAGCCGTCCAACCGACACAGCACGCTAAACTTTTAATTTTTGTTTTAGGAATACGTATCTAGAAGTTAGACTTACACTTCGTGGATCGGATACCTGTAGACTAGTTGTTTATTCCTGTGGACAACTTTGTTGAACTTACGTGGATCTAGCAATAACAGTGCAATTTAATTCTTAGCTTATTCGTGTATCGTGCAGTATTTCTAATTTCTAATTGAATGCATTAATTGCCACTTATAATGTCGCTTTACTGATTTATTTATGGAGTTTGGAAAGGAGCCTGGTTGTACTTACTCACGATGGTCAGTTTGCCCAAAAATGTGGAATTCCTACGTTCATTAATTATGATATTTATTAATTAATTATTATTAAAAATTATTATTATAAAAATAATAATTATTAATGATATGTAAATGGAGTTATCTTTTCAGTGGAGTGCAAAATTATCATCAGCAAAATTATAAATAAATTATAACTAAAACTCAACATTGTCAATTGAGTTAGCACGCGATTTCGAATAAATCATTTCTCACGAACACACTCTCGGAACTCGTTGGTTAATAAATAGAAGCTGATATTTTCATTTAATCATCATTAAAAAGCTTCTTAAACTCAAATGATCAGTTGAATTTTCGTCGAATACTTCAAACCAACAAAATTTCATTATTTCAGTTCATACTTTTACATCAGCGTTTTTAGAGTTTTACAGACATACCTAACATTTAATATTACACTTCTTCGTCTGGTTTATTTGTCACTTTTTTCGCAAATTGACCATGTGCGATGTAACAAATATGTAAACAGTAATTGAGTAATTATCGAGTCCGGCTACACCATTAAAATTGGCAATGTTAGAATAATTCTGATACTAATCATGTTACAGGGGTACGGTTCGATGTGGCAGTGAATGTGCTAACAGTTCTGATTCCTTTTTGTAGATGTTAGAATGGTATCCGTCCATAGTGCGAGTAAAAAGAAGTGACGAAATGGGTTCAGAAGTTGAGTAGAACGGAGCTAACCAAGTGTGGTAGCGAACAGTTCCTTTTTCTTCGTGTTCGCGGTTTCTTCTGTTGTAGGCTGCGATTCGGATGCGTTGATCGGCAAACGAAATGTCGACGGTGTTTTATACGGTTAACGAAAACCGTTCAAGGAACAGGAAGCTCGCGTTTACTTTCAAATACGAGGATTCGACGAAGTCCTACTCACAGGACGTTCCGTTTCTAATCGTGGATCGATCCATCAATAATTCACCGAGGTATGATACGCAAAGATTGTTTATTACGTAGCATTTCGGGACCTGTTCACGTTCATGTAGTGTTTTGAACCGAGGTCAGAAATAACAATTATTTAACAAATTCTTTGGAGTCGTTGATAAAAGATTAATTTTTATTGGAGTGGAAGCCAAACGAAATTTCTCAAAAAATGAAGGGACTAAGAAATATTAATACCTATTTATCTTGTGTTTATAGTAACCATTATTTATGACGGAAATTTAATTTTACAATTGAATTAATTTCGAAATTGAATTTCCGCCGTAGATAATGGTTATTCGTAACCAACATAAAATTCCCGCCAGCAGTAATGGTTCCCGGTCGTTAAAACAATTTTAATAATTTATGATTGTCAAATTTTGCCTTATAACAGTTATAACGTCTGGTTTTGAACAATTTCACAACGAATAACTGCAGAAATGCGAATAGATTACTCGGTTGTGAACCTTCTACGTCATCCAAATTTGAAATTACGAAGTTGAAGCTTTGTCTTTCATATGAAACATATTTATTTGGAGTTGCTGCTTTTGTCGTGCTATTTCTCGCATTAACGGCGTGAAATCATGACTTGAGACAATTCCCATATTTTTTCTTTTTCAGTGTACAGTGTAAAACAGTGTAAAAAATTTGTTTAAATTCATTTCCCAAAAAAAAAACTCTTTGCTTTTAATTAAATACATTTAATTAACGTCTGTTTCTAAACAGACGAATGCATCTTCGTGCAATCGCAGTTCCCAATGAGAGCGAGTCGTATCGTCCACACTGATCCTCATAATTATTTCTTTCCGATGCATTTCGATAAGATCGCAATCAGCGTCAGCACGCGTGTCGTATCGTGATCATCGTGACCATCGAGAGATCATCGTGGAAATTGAAGATTCTATAGATGCATATACGCGCATCGTGCCTGGTCATTTTCCTCGTTGCGGAAACGCGGCGGAAGGGAATCCTTGCGTAAACACGATAAGAGAAGTACATAGACAGCGGTTGCGTTTAACATTTTATCTAATAATTTTTACATTTAATTACACACTACGGCGCATCGTGCTGCCGCGCTATCAAGCGGGGCCGTTTTTCCGAGCAGTCTTTAACATTTTATCAAACCAACTCTGCATTAGATATACGCCGACAGTTTTGACCGTTTAAAATAGATAAATCGATATCGCGACGCGGTTTTCGTATTTTAAAAGACCGCTTGATGCATCGCTTCGTTCCCAGCTATCTAAATTACAGACTATAACTGTTGATAGTAATCGTTAGTTTGCATCGCAGTCCCGTAAGTGGGAATTTATGCCAAAAACAGGCACGTGAAACGTATTCTTCAGTTTCTTATGAATACCCGCAAGAAAATGGTCGCAAGAAAATGGTATGATTTAAAACGGTAAAAACATTAGAAATAATATATTATTTCCAACCAATTAAAATTGCAATTCGCATAGAAAATTTTTATTTTGCATAAAGATCCGCCGTCTGATTATGACAAAACTGGGTGAGTGTAATTTGAAGTAGTAGAAAGATAACAAAAAATTGATAAATTTCTTACAACTTGATAAGACTACAAAAGAGAAAAATAAAACTCCTGTTTGGGGTCCCCAATCAACGCGAACAGTTTTTATTTTGCAAAATCACTGAAGATTTTTTAACATTTGTAGCATCGTAATGGTTTTCAAAAAATAATGCCCAGCCGAAGCGAATGTTTTTCGATGCCACGTTTTTGTAATTTGTCCGTGAGAATGTGAATTTGCATGAAGTTCCACGAGCAAATAATAATGATCGAGAAACACGCACGTTACTCAAACCTCCAAAGTTCAGATAATTCTAGCTATTGGAAACAAACATACTCAGAAGCACATTCCATCGTATGAAAATAAACTGAAGGAACAATCACGAGGGCATCGGAGAGAGAACAGATTGTTTCTCGAGTAATGGCCGAAATGTTGTGCATTCGCATGAGTAGTATTCTCCAGGTTTCTTTTACAAAGCAGAAGACGATAAGAAAGTGAAAAGTCAGAGAATCACACACCTATTTGTACTCTAATTTCGTTCGTGCACCTGCCTGCGAACCACACTCGCAGTTTCCACGAGTATCTTAAGGATCTTAATTATTTGGCACACAAAAGAATAGTAATGTTTCATATGCATTTTAAATTTCTCAAAAACTTGCTTCTATTAACAGTTTTAATTGATTACATTAATTCACAGAAAGATCGGAGTAGAGTTATCGCTACACAATGAAGCAGAAGATATTTATCGGAAACTTTTTAATAAAGTATGAAGTTAAGTGAATTCCTTTCGATTAGAGAGAAAACATAAATTCATACATAAATTGATGCTTCTCAGTGAAATTAATAAGTTCGCGTCCTGTTTCATCGTTACTACCAATATTTGTCAGATAAAACTTGTGCTCCTCGAATACAGTTTTCACAGGTTCAGAAAAGATCCTTTTTAAATTAAAGAAAAGTGTTCAAACAAAGTTTCTATGCCTTTACATTTCCAATGGGGTAGCACAAATCATTACTGGCGAAACTTTATGCAAAATAAAAGTGGTCTTCATCTGTTGCAAGAAATAATTTTAGAAATTCCCTTCATTCTTTAACAACCCTACTCTATTTTACTTCATTCTGTCGTAATTGAGGTAAAGAATGAGTATGCTGCAGATCTTTATGCAAAATAAGAACAGAATGTCATTTCTTCCCTTAATAATTTTAATAGATGAGAAATCATAAATCTACATCTTCGATTTTAAAAATTTTCCTACAATTTTGAACTTTTCATCTGCTCAATTTTGCTATAAATGAAGAAAGACATTCAGACTTGTAATGAGCGATATCTCAGACACGATAAACATCATCTATATTAGAAACCATTCGTCCTCAAACGAGTTCCGTTCAATTCGCTGCTCTGTACAAAATGAAACCACCCTTGAGCTGGTAAAACGACGTCGTGGACCACAGTGCGTGTTCAAAGCTTTCGGCCGCTTCTCGGAGGGAATTTTTCGCAATTGCCGTGAAGTTCTCGAGCAGGTTTGGGACGACTGTAACCTTTTTTCCTCAACACCTTGTACGTTTAGTTGCCAGTTACATTCCAGCTCCGTCTCGGGAGAAACCCTCGCGAACGGAGCCGCTTGAAATCGATCGATCTCTGAAATATTCATCGTGTTCCATGCGGAGGCCCCTGACTGCACCGAAGGAATTGGCCACGAGACCTCGCGCCTTTATCGATTAATCGATAGGCGAACCCATCGCGCACGATTTCGGCCTCGTCTACGACGAAACGTGAATATTAATTTCCCACCGCCTTCGCCCTAGAAACGGACGTGGACGCCATGGCTCAGACGCGCCCTCGTCCTGTTTCCCCGTTTGATCCTTCTCCCCCCAGCTCCCCTCTTCCTTCGATTCGTTCCCCGTTCTTTATTTCTCTTTTATTCGACGCTCGTAGTCCCGAGCAATCCGCCAGACTCGATTTCAGAAAGGATTAGCGAAGTTCGCGAATCCGAACTTTGCTGCAATTCGCTCTTTCACTTTTACGACCGCTTTGCCGAAGGTCTCATTCTTCTTCGTTTCTCTTCTTTTTTTTTTTTTTTTTGGACATTCTCGTTCACCTTTTCCAATCCTCTCTTCGTTTTAATCAGGTCCGAGCACCGACGGCTCTTTGACGGCTGATGTGTATCCTGTTACGACCTTTTCTTCATTTGAATCGTCGCGTTCTCTACGTACAGTAGCGGACACTTAACCCCTTGCACTACGATTTCTTTAAGCGTCCGCTCTTCTGCACACTTAAGTGTCTGCCCAATTCCCAAAGAATGGGACCTCGGACCGAGCCTCGAGCCGGTCGTTTCAAATGTTTTCGATTGATTGATCAGTATCGTTACGTTCAGTTGAACTCGCAGAAGACACTTCCCCACTTAAGCGTCCGTATTCGGTCCCAACTACGGATATTTAATTGTGCAGTACTCTATAGCGTACAGTCTTTGAAATACTTACTACTAGACTCCGGGTCTTTATGCAAAATGAAAATGTTCTGCATTTATTATGAGTAGCAGGAATAAAATACAAATTGATTTCACCCCTCAACGACTTTGTTACATTCAAAGCAACGTTACAACATTCCTGAATTTTTAAAATCTTTCACTGATTTATATTTCGCCCAACTAATTTATTCATAAATGCATAAAGATCCGCAGTATACTTATTACTACACTGCGGATCTTTATGCAAAATGAAAATGTTCTGCATTGATTGTGAGTAGCAGGAATAAAATACAAATTGATTTCACCCCTCAACTACTTTGTTACATTAAAAGCAACGTTACAACATTCTTGAATTTTTAAAATCTTTTGAAATAACTGCATACAGATCCGCAGTATACTTATTACACTATTCGAAATGTTTGAGTGATAAAGCTCCAGATTCTGTCAGTCGGGACCGAATTCGGACACATAGCTGTGCACCACATAACGACCGCATCTGTGCTGCTTCTCTTAAACCGTGGTCGAAGTAACTCGAATATTTGTGAAGGTTCAATATATTATTTAAAAAAAACCATTTAAAAAGAGAATTGTTGCAGTAAATGTACAGTGAACGTATATACAGTCTCTTTTAAACAATTTGTTGATCTGATAGGTATCTCGTTTTGTGATGATCTTTTTAGATAAAAGATTCACGGTTGGTTTCGTTCCAAAAATGTACAGTGTACTTTTTGTGCAATCGTTTCAAATGATCGTAATTTTTCTCGCAACGTATTATGACTAGACACTTTTCTAACTCGTTTAATCTTCGTACTGTTTTTGAATGATAACGACTGAATTATAACGAATTGGTTCCGCGATTGATGTATGAAAAAAGAGTGAAATCAATGAGTAAATGCAAATTGAATATAGAATTCTTCAGCTCGATGATTAAATGCATGTGCTCGACTTTACGCTGTGAGAAAGCATTAGCCAGAAATGCTAATTGCCGTCTGAAAGCATTTATTCCAGTAATCGATGTTCCCAAACTTGACCCAAGAATAGAACTATCTAATGGATCCAGATCTGAGAGCAGCTTTTCGATCACTATTTCTGCAATGGCTGTCGATCCTGCCCTCGAGGATAGATGTATACATCCTACCGATAGTCTTACTCTGAACAGTAATGTTTCGATCTGAAAGAATTGATCCCGCGTGGACACGCAGCATTAAACTTGCAGAGTTCTGCTCTCAAGTGCACATCCACCCGAGGACCACTTTTGCGTAGACACCTCGAATCTTCAAATGTCGATATGGAGCCTTGGACTCCTCCACCAATTTCTTGGTGTTGCGAAACGTCCCATTTCTCTCCGAGAACATCTTACAGCACTCTGTATTTGTTTCAATTATCTCACGTGTAAAATGTGATCAGTACACTGCGGATTTTATGTGTTTATAACAAAATTGAGTGGATTTAATTTAAAACAGTAAAGAAGAAAAAAGATTTAACAACGTCCATGTGTTATCTTCAATTTATTAAAATTATTCGAAACAGAAAAAAAGTTTTACATGGTTTCTATGCTTTAGAATTGGTGAAGACGATTTATATTTTACATAAAGATCCGCAGTCGAATTATCAGTTAAGTTTAAAGACAAAATGGATGAGAAAATAATCGAGAATTTTTAGGGCGATTTCTCAGCAGTACATAATCGAAGAAAATGTCTTACTAGTTGATTTTTCAGTAAAACTATGTGGTTTTGACGAAAACGATCATTTCGTGTGAAGAAAAATCATCTTGGTACGTCAGTGTTCATCTCAACTATTGTTTTTCCACTATAGAACTTGTATACCACTCTAATATAATCATATGAAAGACATAGCAACTTCGTAAAACTCGATTGAAGCTTCAATTGCCAAGTTTTATTAAACATTCCGATTAATTTCGAAGAGATTTGAATTTTACATGCTTCGCTGTGTGCACAACACGCCCTTCCGGATGAACACGACCGATTTTGTGGGATTATTTCGTAGAACTTGGTCACCTCGTTATATGCGTTTCGTTAATATCGCAAAATTACACATTTCACCAATTAAGCACATGTTCACGAAATAATCTTCTCATAATTTGGTAATCAAAATATTGATCGAGAACCGGTGAAATTATAGTTGGACAGTGCGATTCGAGCATTGTTTTGGGAGGGGTGTAGTAATTGCGTGATTATTAGAATATTATCAGTGAAATGATGAATTCTACAATTCTTCTTCGTTCCACATTTTTGTATAATTCTTTTTGAATATCGTTGCCGCCTTTTTTTATCATGCGAAA
The DNA here is from genome assembly GCA_028455605.1 of Lasioglossum malachurum. Lineage (NCBI taxonomy): Eukaryota > Metazoa > Arthropoda > Insecta > Hymenoptera > Halictidae > Lasioglossum > Lasioglossum malachurum. The sequence continues at coordinate 8,354,192 of CM052318.1, forward strand.
ATTTATTCTAAGACCATCATGTTGTTAAGCATTAAAATGCAATTGATTTAATTATTTAATTATTGACATTGTTCGGCTCAAGTGACACTTTGAGAATTTTGATCGTCTCCATAGAAACAAACGATTTAAGCTGTATGATTTACGATAACATTACTAAGTTCATTTCCAGAGGTTCGCAATCGGATAATGTATTCCACAATTAGGTTAAACAATTATAAATTCACCGATCGGTGTATATGATAATTGGCAAACTTCTCGAATTAATTTTGAAGTATTGTAGTTTACCAATTAGAGAGCAAATAATCAGATAATAGAACATCCAGAATAATAGAATCAAATAATAGAGCATACAGAATAATACAAGCAGATAATAGAACATCTATAATTGATCTACATTTAGCGAAGTCTCCTCAATTGTGCTCCTAACTTTTACTGATTCAGTAGCAAAAAGCAGTCAGTGACGTTTCCAATGAATGTCTTATTAGCTCCAATTAGGTCAATAGGAGTTGGTTCTCAAGCTTCCCTACAAACAATCGTCTATTCTTTTAAACATACGTAGGCATAGTGTTAAAAACAAGAAATCGATTCTTTGACCGGTCTACATGAGACAACCGTTGTGTAGCCAACCAAATCTCTCTGAATGTCCATCCTTTGCTCGCTAATATATTAACCCTTGCAAGGTAAGGTCTAATAACACATAAATAGTAAGATGGGTTCTTTTATATATATGTATAGACCCCGACAAAGGAATTGCATAAATAGCCTCGTTTTTAATAAATTTGGAAAGAATAACAATTAAATTAAATTATATTAAAGAATCGCACGGGATAAAAAGTAAACAAACAGATTTAATTTTATTCATATAAAAATTCTTTTCAAAAATCTATAGGTGGGGTCTCTGAGACCCCACATTACCTCGCGAAGATTAATTTATAGTATTAAAATGTGAATTTGTGCAAATATGTTAAATACAAATGGTTTTACATAGTCCATTCTTTTTGGTTGGCTACGTAAGGATTGAGCTTGGCGGAACGTAGCGGATCGCTAGCGATCTCTCCGCGGCCGGATCTATCAGGATCCAGGGAGACCGTTCGATCGAACGCGAAATGAAATCGGCTGTCACGGCGAGCGATTTCTAGGAGCGCGAAATTCCCATCCGGTCAGCTGGCAGGGCGGCGATTGCCGCGGAAAAATCGCAGTTAACGAGGAACGCAGCGTTACAAGCGTAACCTTGCAATCGTAAAGGTCTAAAAATATAATGGACGCACGGAAAACTGCATAATGCATCGACCCAACTGCACTGCGTTATCGCGCTCGCTCGCTCGCTCGCTCGCTCGCATGCATGCATGTATGCATACGGCGTGCACGTCACGACAGATAAATCGTAAATTGGACAGTGACGCTCAATTTTGCGTGCGTGCGAGTCCGATCATTTTCGCGACTCCGCCGAGAAACAATTGGCTGGCGCGGGCCTACGTGCAGCCCGCGCTATTTTCGATTCACCTTTCTGCACTTGAGTCTTAGATCATATATACCTATAGACCCGGCTTCAGATAACATGCCGTGTTCCAAGATTAATTCATCTACCAGATGACGGTAGAGGGCAAAGTGCTATAGTCTGTTGAGAGGCAGCAGTGCCGCGGAGCTAAAGTGTTAGTATCTTATCCGCATCTTATTCTGTATAAATATTCTTTTCTACAATTAGGAAAGAATGGTGACTATACATCTAATTGATTAAGAAAGAAGTATTCTTTAAAATTTAACCATTGAATTTTATTTTTAAATCAGGCAAAATTAAAACTTATGCAATCATCTGATACTTTAAAATGCAATAAATCAATCATTGTACAATACAATTTCTACATAAAGATATTGCTTGTCATTATATCTTATAATTATACCGAGTGCTTCTTTCTCTTGCACAGTAGTGTATGTATATGGTCTAAGACTAAGTACTTCCATACAAATGTTCTGCAGAAATCGACTCAAACTTGACGGATGCTCAGCAGCCGAAAATGAGACTAAAATTATGCGCAAAATTTACAATTATGTGCAAACTATCCGTGAATATTATAATAGGAAGTTGTTACAAAAGTAGGAGACATGGAGAACGCGGTATTTTTTTTATTGCTACTAGTTTAGTATAACGTCCATGTTATCCGACGATGCAAGGTGTGCTTAGCGCACGTGTAGATCGTTCTCTACGACTGCAAATTACACATAGCACGAAATAAATTCTGTTCGATATACCACTGCGGTTTCATGTCTAGATTATCGTTGATCGAAAGACTCTGAAAGGAAAAGATTTCGAGAAGTAATTATTTGGAAGAATTGATCAGGGTACGACACACGTTACATTTTTATTATAATTTTTTCAAGTAGTTTTTAGAGTTTTAGTTATACCGCATTTTAGTTTTACCTGCAGTTACATGACATACTGGCAAACCAGACACGGAAACTTGCGGTTATTATTAGATTGTACATAAATTAAGTAGTTTCCTGAATTTATTGAATATCGAAAGACGTGGAATTTCAAAGAGTCGTGTACACTATGAAATCTACAGGTCAATTATTAAGATCAACGGCGATTGTTTATGCAAATGCTTGTTCCGTACGCTTTGTAATCTTTGTTTAAAAAGAGGAACGAGATCGAGCAACTTTATTAGTGAATATATTATCAATATAAATGTGTGTGAAATTAACGTGCACCTTTGAAATTCTGGATGTTCTGTAGACTGGTGTAAACTGAGAAAATGAAACGAGTAAATATGATTCTATTTGTGTCGTTTCAATCGGGATAAAGTGACGAATATTAAAATTTCATAACAGAATCATTACAAATCCAAATGTTTTATCATTTGATTAGTATTGCCTCATCGAGACGCTGGTGTTGACGCTTTTCTGCGTTCGACGCTAGCGGCAAGATATAAAAATATAGCTTGTATACGGTGTAAGTGACATTTCAGTCCCGAAGTTATCGTGCAAATAATGTCGCAACTATACTTCGAACTCCGCCCGGAACTTCAATGATATCTCTACTCGCGCTACAACTGATTGAGGGGCATTCTGCTTTTCGAGGTCGTTTTTGCAAGAGTTTTAGGAATTTTTTTCAGAGAAATTATTAAATCTCTTGCATTGAGATTTTGCACATATGTTCATTGGTATTTCAAGTGCACGTGTGATTTTTTCTCGAACTAAAATAATGAAAATTACGTGAATTATGTATTTTTTCCTAGAGTATGTTTTGAGAAACATGTGTTGATTGTTGTTATAACTTCGATCCTTCTGCTGATCGAAAACAGAAAATGGGGTAGCATATTAACTAGTACGAACGTGGCTATGGTTTGAACCAAAATAAATTAAAAATCTTGATTGTTTACGAAATGGAGATACTTTGAACTCGAATTACAGGAGTCTTTATATTTTCTCGCCTTTAAAAAATAATTTGAAAAATGTGAGGAATAGTAGAATCTTAAATTAAAAATATTGATCGAAAACAGATGTGATTATTAGACTGCGGATCTTGATGAAAGATAAAAATTGTCTGCATTGCAGCGAATAGAAACCAAATAGAATGTTATTTCTTCCGTTAATAATTTTAATAAAGGAAAAATAATATATTATCATTCTTAAATTTTTAAAATTTTCCTACAATTCTGAATTTTGATAATTTCGAATCATAAAGATCCGCAGTCTAGTAATTATATAATTGGACAGTGCGTTTCTAGTATTGTTTTGACACTTAATTACGTTAATAAAAATTAAAATTTCTTGAATCCGGACAGCGAGCTCGAATGACGAATCAGGTGGTAATCCTCGGTGAAAAGATTACAGAAAATGCGGAGACGAGATCGATTTTTTGGAAAACCAGAATACCCGTTTAGGACATCTGAAATATCGGATTGTCAAAGTCGGTAAACCGGGCTCACCTCTTAATTACGCCGCGAAGGGGAAATGAGTTTTCACGTGATAGCCCGTCAAGTTTCCGGTTTTCCACCGAACTTGAAGTGTCGACGTACGCACGCCGCGCCGCGCCGCGACGCTTCCGGGTAGCGTAGACGCGCATCCGGGGGTCGCAATTACGCCCGGTCGCGAAACGCGGAACAACGATCGCCCCGGCGAAGTGCAATCGAGAAGAGAATTAATGAACGTCGTGCACCACTGACATAGAGTACAATCAATTAGTAAAGTTCCAATTAACGTAGGTTTTAGGTCATCCGGCGGCTGCCGACGCGTACAGAATCGACATGTCGCCGCTTCGACCCGGACCATTAGGATAAGTTCAACGTTTTCGCAAGTATCCCCCATCCCCTCCCCCATCGCGCCTTTGTCCCTCGTAATAGCTACGCTTTCCTCGCCGTCGTCGACTAGATCGATTCATTTCGTTTGCCGTCGCGCGACTTACGCCATCGGCTCGATGTTCCATAAATCATACTTTTCGAGAACTACACAGTGGTCCGGGCGACTGATCTAGCAGATCATTAAGATTTTAGCTCTGTTTGGAAGTTTAACGCTAAACCTTACCGAGCCTCAAAAGTAACATGTTCCCTTGTAAAAATGACAAGATTGATTTTATTTATACTTTGTGCGGCTCTTATTGTAATACGTGCAATACTAAAGATATCTATACAATTGTTCCTCATGAAATCAGTTGTACAATTTAGATCGTAGATCGTTGGATTCATTCTTAAGAAATCAAAAATTATATATTGATCTTTAAAAATTGAAGGTGACCTGATTTTTTATAGAATAATCATTTTTTTATAATTTTTTGTGTTGAAATTTGTTGACCGCTAAATGTTGGTTAACTTTTGTTTAAAACATTCTTTTGTCTCATTATCGGAACTGCCTGAAAAATCATGTTCAGTTTAAAATGCACAATAATCCATAATGACATTCATAAAATGTTGATTTTTAAATGCTTGTACAATTTTTAATGAATCTTACTAATTTAATCGTTTTTGAGGGTGATGAACATTTAGAAAACAAAATATGCATCCCATAAACATCAATATTCACTGAAGTATCTGTGACACTTTAAACAATAATGACTCTTGAAGAAGGACGAAGGTGGAAATGATTCTTGAAGAAGGACAAAGGTGGAAATGATTCTTGCGAAAAAACATGCGGAACTAGTTGGAGCTCAAAAGATATTCCATGTCAAAGGAAAATAACTTCGACAACTTTCATATTAGTCCATTAAGAATTATTTATTTTATAAATGGCGAACTATAATTTGTCAAGGTAAAAGAATGCTCTTCATCAAAAACAAAATTCTTTAAAAATATTAAATAGATAAAATCGAATTCACAAAATGGTCATTTTTAAATGCTTGTTGTAATTATAATTGTTATTAAATTTCATTAATATGAACTGCTAGATCGACCGCCCGCACCACTTTGCGATTTCGGAAAGAAGGAAGTTACTCGGTTCGATCATTTACAAATACTAAGCCGAAAAATATCGTTGACACCCTTCATACAGAAGAGCAAAATAATTGGACTACTGTCGCTAAAAATCGAATTTCGAAGAAATAAAAAGGAAACGAATCGTTTTTCTAAAATTTGACCATACAGATTACTAATTCGCAGGAATAAAAAAATTTGTAACTTGCAGCGAACGAAAAATTACCACGAATTCAATGAGCTAGTATTTGAACAGTTGTCGCGAAAAATTGGGAACTGTACGTGAAAAATTTTACATATGCTTCTTACGTTCATTTATCTAAGAATTAACACGTGATATCGTTGGACGTGAAAATTATTCCACGCGTAAAACTTGGATTGACAATAAAAATTTGATCTAGAACGAAAACGTGTAGCGAGTACAAAAAATATTTTACATATTTTAAACTATCGGACACAGAAGTGTTACTTCCATTTTCGCTCGGTTTACGGTGTGGTGTAATTCCACACTACCGATGCAATTTTCGTAACGCAAATTGTTTACAAACTGGTGCCTGTTTCACTCTCCAACACTCCTATGAAAATGCATACTTTCGGAGTATGTGTAGAAGCATGGTTTCCATGACGGATATTGTCGAAAGTGAAACAGTTTTTCCGAAGCTGATAATCATCGCAATGCTTTCATGATGTGGACAACATCAAAAATTTTAACAGAACTTGTAAAAACATGAGTTTCTCGTGTTCCCCATCGGGTATCATGCTTCCCAACTTCTCTTAATTTACACTTGGCAGTCTTCTTATCCTCATTTGACGCATGCTATATCACTTTCGATCCAATAATTTCAGAAACCACGTCCCGTCTCTGGAATATGAATTTTCCAGTGTCGATCAGGCACAGGATGTTCTACGAAAAGAGTTTCACAAAGTTCGTTCGATTTTCGATCTCATCCTCGTCATCGTCGTCCAATTTGAAAACGGCACGTGCCTCGAATTCGTTTGTACGTCGGTTTCTGTACATAGAACCCGTAGACGTTATAAATATTTCCAGTAGACTCATACGTCGTCCTCGTGAAATCTTTAGTTGGTGATCGTTCGGCAAAAATCTATCGAAAAGAATCGAGATAGGTCGATTACGAGGCGATATTGCATCTTACAGAACGGACATCTTACCCTCGAATAAACGCTCTCTCGCTCTAATTCGATCGTGTCTGCGCGGAGATGAAAGCCGATTAGAGGACAGTGTGATTCGGTTTGGTTTGGGTTCTTCAAGATGCAAAAATTGACAGCGACGCGACGCGATGGTAGAGAGGCTTCGATTCAGCTCCTGGAAGGTCTTGGGATCGCGTCTTATTGAAATCTTAGCTCTTAGTTCGACGTAGCACACTCGAGTTTCTGTTCTAAAGTTCCTAAAGACTCGTTCTAACTTAATTGTATATAACGTGTAGATGATAGATCGTACTTATTAGCGTGGTACACGTTAACGTCCTATCGTATATGTAGATACCGCGTAAGTAATTAACCGAGACGTCCAAAATCGAACGCGGAGCCTGAAACGTAGCTGAAGTTACATAAGTAAAAGTTCTGTCTTTCGTTTCTTTATTTTATTTTCTGTTTTAATATTATTTCGAAGGTTCCCCTCGTGCTTGCCCGTAGCTTAAACGAACGATTATTTATCCTTGCCGCGGCTCTTAACACTTTTGCGCCCGCTCGGACATCCTTCGGTTGCAGGGTTTAATTAATAACGACGCGGCGAAACTATTATCCGATGCAATGTTGTTTAAAACGTTGCGCGTGGCGCAAAACTGTCAAGTCGCGCGTCTCTTGTGTTTTGTTACACGGTGTTCTTTCGTAGATACTTCGAGCGTATCGATTCTGTCTTGACCAACTCCGGAGAAATTTGTTTAAGAAATCTGTTGGTTGATTGTTTGTTCGTTTCTCAGTCATTCGAAATGTGATATGTTTAATTCGACTTGATAAGATCATCGCTCTGCTCAAAGTATCAAGAAAGCCATATACACTACCGCGCAAATGTAATTGATCACTGATTCGAAACGAAACGACAAAAAATCGTAGGGGATATTAGTTTTATTTATCAATTTTGTATATTGTAAGTGATCAAATATTTTTTAGAAGTAGTGTATATAGATTACTGCTGAGCGGCCTTGAGGCTTCTAGTATCGCGAGTCCTCGAAATGTCAAACAGGCGAATCCATTACTGTGAAATTGTGTTGCGAGTCTTCGATTGATTTTGCCTCCTGATCGTATTCAACATAATTTCATATTGCATATTCAAATGTAGCTTTTTAAACTTGTTCGGAACGTTTCGCTACCAAAATGTATTCCATCGGAATTAATCAGTATCAATCATTAACTGGATTTAATAGAAAAAACGACGCGAAAGAAGTGATTGCAAAGACACGCGATATCTTTGTGAGGTTTCATAACTAGATAGCGGATCTTTATGAAAAAGAAGTTCACTAAAAAAGTGTCTCAGAAAAAAAACATGTTTATAACTTTAATATCTCTAAAAGAACAAATCAGCAACAGGTCATTCTAGCGTTAAACAATTCTAATATTTATACTGTTTTAAACTGCAGCTATACATATATGTAGAATAGATTGAAAATAATACAAAAAAAGTATTTCTAAGTTCCTCTAATATTTTCACCGTTTGCATATGCATAAAATCCGCTGTCTAAAACTAGTACAAATAGTGATAATGTAAATAGCCAAAGCTTTGTTTGTTATGCATCGAAAATTGACAGTTGGCGATCGATAGATTATTTCACTCTTATTAAAAGTATTAAAAAATACATCGGCCCAGAGTCCATTTAAACGGGTTGACATTAAATCTAAATTTTGATCAGAGTCATCGTCGATCCGAAGCGATTCGCTCGATTCGAGTGAATGATTGCATAAAATGTCGAAGACCTCCAACGCGCGCCTTCATCTTGTACTAATTCGCCTTAGCTCCTCCTACAAGCCCGAAGACCGCTCGATACACCTATAGCAACGTACGTTTTCTTTTTTAAGTTATGCGCGAGGGATGCGTGAACCCTTTCCGTCCACGAACGTTGTGACAGTTTATTTTGTTCTTTATTTTTCTTTTTTTTTTTCTTTTTCTGTTTAGTTTAGGTTTACCTCGCGGCCGATCATCGTCGGCGCGTTCGTTTGGCCAAGGTTCGACTTGTACTTTTGTAGCGTTTCCACGACAGTGTTGATCTTGGACTCGATTGTAAATAGAACGTACACGTAGCATATCGTTCATGCTTCTTGCCAGGTAGTGTCACGTTGCAATACACACACAGACACAGAGACACATATCCGGTAGATTCTATTCCTAATTAGAGTTCCTGCGACAAAACGGAAAGAAAAAGGAAAAAGGTTGTCTAGCAGAACGGTTGATAGACGGGCGAAAATACGTACTCTGTGAGCCTAGTTTTTCTTTTTTCCACGGGAAATGGCAGCGAGCGAGAATCGATCTCGCCCGGGAAGGACGAGAACCGAGGGATGGAATGATCGAGCAGATGCGGCGAGCATCTTCTGGAAAGAACCGAAGGATCGACGGATATACGTCTTCGTTCCGAAATTATACAGGAATTCGATGGTCATTGCGAGCTTACGCTTTCGTTTCCCGTGTTTTCATGACTTATTGCTTTCCCCGTTGATTAGAGAGCTTCGACAACGTGTTTGTAACGAGGAAGTCGAAAATGGCGACCAGTAGTATTCCCGTGCTGCTGTCAGACGTATTAACCTCCAACGAGAGAGGCGTTCCTTCTTCTGATTTTCCTTCATTTACCGTTTAGCGGGCGTTATCGACAGTATTAAAACAGTTACAAAGAGTTAGGTAACCCTATCGCGGCTTTATCACACGAGTCACCCCCGACAAACACATACACACACACATTATATATAAACAGACGAACACGCGCACGCACACAAACGAGAACACACGTACACGGTATGTAGACGCCTATTTAAAATACAAAAAAGGCATATATACATAGAGATATATATATATATTATATATATATATAAATATATTTATATTTATAGACGTATGTACACGCAGGTTTATTACGGACGATAAAACACGATGATGCGTAATTGGCAAGCACTTTTACGAAGTACAAGACCGTTAGTAGAATTTTATTAGTACCAACCGGATGTGACGCGCGTGTTGGCGTGCGTGTTTGCGAGTTTCGAGTGTGTAATGAGAGTGCGTGAGTAGGTAAGGAAAGAAGCAGAGGAGGAGAGAGAAAATGGGAACAAGAACAGCCGTGAAACTGAAACGCAGAGAATACTTCCGCGGAACGAATCCCTCCGTCGCGGGGGTTTTCGTTTTGGTTTCTGGGGGAGAGACAAGCGTTGAGAATAGGGCGTCGCATGTACAATAATTAGTAGGTACCTATACATAATAGAAATACGGACCCATAAACGATTAGCGCGACTAATTTTCGCAATTTTCCGGACTAAAGTTCCTTGGGGGTTATGCGTTTTTGGTACGTGTCTCAAACCGAAGCCACCCCGATGTGATGACGGTGCTTTGTTTCTCTTTTTAATTAGAACTATTGATTTTTATCATTATTATCCTTGAGCGGCATAGTTATGTGTCTTAGGATTTATTTTGTTATTCTAACAATATTATTATTATTATTAATTATTATTATTATTATTAGTAATTATTATTATTATTAATTATTACTATTATTATTAATATTATTATTCACGACATACTATTATGTTTACTTATACATATATTATTAAAATATACGAATGCCTATTTTCAAATACGAACATAATTTCAGTGTATTGTTTTCTTTGTGTTTTCATTTTTTTTTCACCACTACTACAACCAGTTACTAAAGACTGCATCTGAGAGATTGGTAATGTTTAATTGTTCACTGAAACCACTGTGGAATAGACCCGTTTTTCGTTTCGAGATTATTAAAATTGCGGAAGTGTTATTTAGAATTAATAAATATCATCAGTTTCATCAGGCAAGACTTGGATCAGTAGACTGCAGATCTATATGCAAAACAAAAATTGTTTAATCGTCTTTATTAAAATGAACTCGTATGAACTCGTTTTTTGTGATAAGCGCATAAAATCTGCAGTCTACTTACCAACAATTTTCATCAATCAATCAATCTTTTCTGCTTGAAATTTTCAAAATTCACGTGTGTGGACTTAAGTAACTGATTGTACACATCTCTGTCATGCAACGTAATTGAAACCTATCTTACTATCTCCTTTGGTCTCCTGTTACGACGAATTCTTAGTCAATCAATATTATTTATGGAAATATGATGTGCAAGACAGTAGCACGTTCGTTAACCGAGAATAGTGCTCGCAGAATTATGTTTTTGCACTCTTTCATTAATATGATTAATGCAATACTTAAATTGGACAGCGCATTTTAGGCATTTGTGACAAAAATGTGTAGATCAAATGCAAAACAGTAAAAATTACTATGACACGAAATGAATGTCTACGTGGCTACCATATCTTGCAATTGACACAGATAATTTTAATTTTAAAACAGTAGACTATGGCTGATACAGCATTCAATGGCGGATGCTGACTCATAAATTAATCGACTCGTTAATTATAAGCAGACTCTCATCTTGTTTCAAGTTCCTTATTCAATATTTCTGTGTAATTAGAAATATTTAAAGTGTTACGTTCAAACAGAATAGTTTTCTACTCAGTGCTTAGAACACTCGCCGAAAACTGAGTGTTTGCCCAGATAGCACAAAGACGTCTTAAAGACGTCTGTTTGGCGTCTAAAAGACATTCAGGAGATCTTCAAGACGTCCCTAAGAAGTCTTAAAAGTCCCTAAATGTTAATTAAATTGAAAGAAGGGAAGAGCAAAAATAGATTTCAACAAAAACGAGTTTAAAGTTAAACCAGGAATTGACATAAAAAGTGTAATAAAAATGACAATTGCAATTAAAATCACAAATCACAATAAAAATTGAAATTGAAGCAAAAACACTAACCCTAACAAATAGTACCTATATGCTAATACTTACTGCTAGAGTATGGATATATAAAAACCACACGCTCTTTATGGGTCTTAAAGACCTCTTTTTAGGACGTAAGACTTTCAGATCTAAAATAGACGTAAAATGGACATCTGGAAGACGTCGTGTGCTATCTGGGTTAGATATTTATACAAGATTAGAAACAATATTAACAGCTGATGGAAAAGAAACATAAAATCAACAAAAGGTAGCTCTGAAGAACACTGCTTCATTTATTCCTTTGGCAGCTAATTAACAGCAACACATCGAGAACCTATGTTTTCTCGTCAGCTCCATTTCCCTGCTTCAATTAACTTATCAAAGTATTTATATATTTCCCGATTTATCGCTTAACAAAGATGACATATAACATTCAAACGCGTCCATTTAATCGAATTATACTAACATGCGAATGAAAGTCCAACTAACGGTGTCATGTGTCTCGGTTGTCAAGATTGAATTCTATAATTAACAGCGGTTAACGTCCAATCAATCGGTGTATTCATTTCATGAAATACGACTTTGAAGGAGTGCGCTTTCATTTATCTCTCCGCGACTCTGATGAAGTGATTGTCAACGTAATACAAGTTCGAATTATGGACAACTAAAAGACAGACGAAATCTGTTCAAGTCGTTTGGCACGATCGGTAAAAAGATGAAAGCCGCGGAGAACAATAGTGGAAAATTTTCGGTTAGGTTAGCGAGCAACAGTTGAGTGCCACTGATACGCAACGTCGATTAATCGCATCGCAACCGGCGCGTATAGAAATGTTGCGGATACGGCACATTATTTTATCCTCGAAGTGGCCGCAAATTTTTGCATGAGACCACGCAACATTACTTTCCCGGCGTTCCGCGATTTTTTCTGCGACCCTTCGGAGATATTATTCCGTGTAATTCGCACGCGAGACAATCTAGTTCCAGCGAATTTGTCCCTTTCCTGCAATTCTTCCGTGTCGAAATTAAACGGAAACAGCGGAAAATGAAAAAATATCTGAAGCTTCGATCGGACTTCGTCTGTAATTAACAATTCGAACATATTCGTTGAATTTGTTATCTCGCCGAGCATCCTTTGAAGAGCAACTCCAGACCGCGCATCGATTACGTTATCAATTAATATTTAAAATGATTACTCGTTTTATCAGGTTGTGGCATATGAGATATCGGATTTTAGAATGCAAATCTTATAAAACATTATCATCAAGTAATCGTGTCAGAGTCCACAGGTTTATTGTACAAAACTTCGAAGCACGAAGCTAAATCCTTAATATCCTATCTTCAATTTTGATCTAGCTATTTAATTTAATTTTTTTTATGTATGTGGAAAAATATTGATGGCAAAAAGGACTACGAAGAAGGTGAATAACCAAAAAAATAATTGATTTTTATCAGAATACAATGCAGAAAGTGTTTACTTTGATCAATAAATACATTTAGAACAATAATTTGTTCAATGTTACTGTTAAGATTCGGACACTTTTTAATATACCAACAGAATCTAATTCGATACATGAATAAAAGTTCTGATTCCGTTTGGAACACGCGAAACAATTGACACAGTGCACTGTGCGTACTTTAATACTTCCTCCAGATCCATGAAAGCAGGTCAGAAAGTTACTTCGCAGCATTCAGCTACGGAAAAGTAGAAACTGTGCTAAATTCCTCACCGTCAGTGATGGGAATCAAGAACATACGATGAAAATGTAAATCAGCTGTGGGAACATGCTATACGCCATCTTGGAGACCGTGAAAATGTACAAACTGCACCTTCGCGTACGTCATGTTTCGATCGAGAGAAACAAGTTGGTGCAATTTCGAACAGCAGAAAGATTGAAACAATTCAAGAACGTCGATGCAACATTTTCCATTTGTTCAAACTAACCCTTAAGTGGATCTTCGAAATGTACTTTAAAAATGCAATGATTCAATTAAATTATCATTATACAATTAATAGAATTCATATCAATTCACGGATATCATTAATGACTAAATTAAATTATATTTAAAATTCATCTCTATCAAAATGGTAAATACAAACGTAGCTAGATAGTAAAATTTCATATCAATCCACGAATAGCTGTATCATTAATGGACTGCGGATTTTTATGCAAAATAAAAATTGTTTTCATCAACTGCAACATATAAAAGCTGAATACAAATTTCGTTCATGCTTTAATGACGTTCGTCAGCTGCAACTAATAGACTGATTCTCTAAAATTTGTTTAATCTGTCCGCTGCTTAAAATTGCATCTACTCATTTTTGTGATAAATGCATAACATCCGCAGTCTTAACAGTTGCATATTAAACAATGATTATTATAAATAGTGCGGCGGCATCGGCCCTAATAGTCCACTTAGGGGTTCAATCGAAGAAGGAACTTCTAAACAGTCTCTTGCAAATCGATGCAGACATTTTAATTTCGCGCGAACTTGTAGGACATCTATTGGATTGGCAAGAAAGTAATTTCGGTATTTTAAGGCGAAAAAGAGCCCAATATTTTTATCCAACCAATGAATTTTAATGAATAAGATATTCTCCCGTTTGTTCGATGATCTTTTACCAAAAGGAATAAATAAGAAAATATTTTATTGATTAAAAGTTCATCGCTTGAATAATAAAATTCGGTTTTATTTCACCTTGAAATACCGAAATTACTTTCTTGCCAACGCAATATTACAACATATCCGAAGAGAAATTGAACCATTCGTTTTACCATTTCAAGACAGGAGCATGAAGACGGGAACAAGTCGCGCGCGGATCATCCGTGTACGCGGCTGTGTAATAATTACGAACACCGAGTTGCACGCGACATGGAACACGCTTTCGCGTTCGTGGTCGCTTCGTCGAGGTTTCCGGTTGAAAATTCTCGGAATGTTCGGCGACGAGCAGGGTTTCCGCAGTTTGTTGGCCGATCGGAATCGTCCAGATCGATGGACGCGTCTCTTTCCTCGGTTTCCTCGGGCTCCCCGGTTAAGCGTTGAACACAGGCGGCGTGAACAAGGGAAAAAAAGAGAGAACACTTTGACGATTGCCCGCGCACTCGACTGACTGTAACATAAAGTAGGCTTTAATGATTAACGGGGAAAACGAGAGGAAGCGAAAAAAATGAACTGACACACAGCTACACACCGACATGGAGAGAAAGAGCGAGAGAGCGAGAGAGAGAGAGAGGAACGCTCGCGTTTACAGGTACACGATGCAGACACACGGTGGCAGGAAGCGCGCACACACACACACATACGCACACACGCGAGAGAAAGAGAGCGAAAGAGAGAAAGGGAGTGAGTGAGAGACATAACTGGCATAAGCATACTTACGTATAGTACTTTATCGCAAAAACACATAGGCGATGCCTGTAGAGTTACAATTATGCGTAGGCGAGTTTAGAGGATACGCGCGCCCGGGAATCAACTGACTTGTGCACACGTGGCACACACACGTGGCCGCGCGTTTCGCGCTGCCGTTCGAATCGATCACGCCTCACCCCCGTTTCCAGTACCGCCGAGGCCGTCTTTTTCTTTCGAATCCTTCGACGAGACACTGTGCTCCAGCCTGCGTTCGTTTCCTCCATGGCGGAACCTTGAATCGAACGTCGAGCTGGTAACCGTTCGAGTGCCACCTTCGCGAAAATCACCGAGCTAACATAAGCGATCGCGCTTCCTCCGTTTCGCGTCGATAATTAGCTGCTAATCAGGACATTTTCAGAATTCAACTGGGCCACTAATCCCTTTATTTTTACCATTGTTTTTTTTTTAAAGTTTGAGGACTGTTAGGGAAAAATGCATTTACGCACTACCATCCCCCTAAAGACGACGGTCGGGGGAAAGTGTGGGCCTCGACACGGTACTCTCGAATGTACCGGGCCCATACCCACTAAAAAAACCTAACAGTCCAGGACTCAAAATTGAGACCCGGTCCACCCTTTACTGGGCAAAGAATGGTGAGCACTGCGACCAGCTACTCAATTTAATTTACGATTACCGATTGAAGTAGATTCACGAATGACTCCGGCATAGCATTCGGTGGGTTAGCACGTCGACTGCCGATGAATCGGTGAATTTTAACAGTCTGGTCCAAGCAACTATAATGATATAGTTGAGTAGATTATGGGAGAAATTAATTTTTGAAACTTAATAATTGTGTGTCAGCCACAGACAATGTGGCGGTCAACGTGTTAAATTGTCGCTTAGGAGGGTAATATTTGTTGCTAACCCTGTATAGTCCGAATTTTTGATCGACAGCGAACAGAAGAAGCGATCACAACGCGTGGCACTCAACGGGTTAAGCAGAGGATATACATATTTGCGATCCAGTTGTACGTCGCAAATCCTTCCGACGTGAATTTGACAGCACCACTCCGTTTCGAAACTTTGACAACCAGCGTAATGCGTACCTAAACAAGTATCGCATTTTACAGTTGGTGTAACTCTGATGAAAGAGTTTCTAAAACAAATTGCAAATTTTTTATAAGAAGTGCGGCAGTCAAAGTGTTTCGAAGGATTGAATTCGTGAAACATGTCTCTTGTCGAAGAAATACATTTGACAGTCTTTGGTTGTGTAATTCCAAGTAAGTACTTTTTGCTTCGAACAATCTTACTTTTGGACAACTTAATTATAAATTATAGAGATTGGCAAAGTTAATTATAAAAGAGATTGGAAAGAAATAAATACAATATCCACAAATGTTCCGCCAGTGTCTAATTGTCTTGAGCGATGTGCTAGGTTCTTGGCAAATTAATTGGGACAGTTTGAATGCAATTAAAATTCAATTAATTTGAAAATATTCAAGATCTCTACACTGATTTCGAGACAGACTCAAAGTATAATAACTTGAGACACTCCGATCTTGAAGAACCAAAGGCTGTCTATACTTCGATAATATGTTTGTTACTTGTTAAACAAGTTAAAGTTAAAAATTAATGCGTCCGTTGTTATGTTGAACAATAGTAATCAATTCTGAGACAAAATTGCAATTCGTTGAAGCGGGGACACTGAAAAACTGTTTGTTGAACTACTTCAAATTGTATTCTATGGATTCTTGATTGAAATTCAACAATCGTTTGCGGTGCAAAACTGAAACAAAAATATCGATATCCACGGTGTTTATTACGAGAGTTATATCGTTCAGCGTGGATGCTGTTTCTTTGTAACTCGTAAAAACAAATAACCAATGGGAATGGAAACCAATAAACAATTCAAACGGAATATAAGGTAAAATTGCCTAATAGGAGAGAACGCATTTTAACAATAAATTTGACTAAGATCAATTTAATTAAAATTCGGAACAAGTTCTAATAGTAAGATCAAAAGAGACTTGATTTTTTCATGAAAAAAAAAACGAAAATTATGCAAATACCGTTTCTAGCACTTTTCTTTCTTTTTTAACGGAATTCTCATTTACCTAAGACAAACAAATGTTATTAATTAATCAATCGAGTGGTTTCAATGAGCACAACAGACGAACAATTTGCAAAACACCTCAAAAATTCTGTGACCGAGACATAAGTCTGGTGTCTCGTATCAGACGATTTTACCTTATTCGATAAAAAGCGATTTCGGAAAATCTCGGCGAGAGAATCGATTATCTCGGTATTCCGGCGGATGAGACAGCCGGGAATCAGTGTCCCCTCGAAGAAATTAATGTTCCGTCGATGAGAAACCGGCGTTCACGTCGTACGCGGTGGGGATGTTCCCACCGAAAAATTAATTTCCGGATTATTCAGGGATCATTTGCGCGGCGAGTTAACGGCTTTCGATTTTTATCCGACAATTAAAAACGGCTCTCGGTAGCTCGCGATCGCGGTCGCGACGTCGAGAGCGCGTAATCGCGCGTCGATCGCGAACGAGATCGTGGGACCCGGGGGGGAAAGGGGGGGCGCAGCGATTCGAGCGGCGGCGACTCGTTCGCGTCGCCGTTTCGCGCGTGCTCGCCGCCGTTGGAATTACCACGTTTACACGGGGCTGTATTGAAAAATTTGTGTAAACCGAACGTTCCCATATCAGTTGTAGTCCATATCAATGCGCGCCGAAGAGAATGGCCGCCCGATTTTAAACAGCGAACAAGCGAGCTCGCGGGGAATCCCGCCGACGAACACGCGAGAAAGCACACCTCGCGGCCGATGTGCTCGTTCGAAGTCCGCGGAGTCCGGATCGATGAACCGAAGTGCTCTTCTAATGGTTCAACCTTGGTCGAGACTTTCCCGAAGAATCGTCGAAGACATTCTCGAAACGAGATCTTCGTCCTCGATACAGAAGAAACACACTTCCTTATTGAATCAGAAGAATTACCGCGGCCGATCGAATCGGAGCCATATACAGTAAAAGCTCCTTCGCTGTCGAAAGGCCGGGGGTTTGAGCGGACAACGACCGTGCCCGGACACTGTTCTTGATTTACGACTGCGCCTTTAGTGAAACGGCTAGTTAAATGACAAAGAAAAGCATTCGCAGTCAAAAGCAGTCAACTGTCCGGCTTTAGGAACCTCCTTTTTTCCTTGCCACATTCCTTTCCTATTGTTCTCCGTTCTGCGCGGGTCTGGATAGCTCTTGGACACATCTGGCGACCAGATCCACGCAGGCCTAATCCTCTCGTTGACAGGCAGTGGAGTGGGTAGGCACCGGACAACGATCGTGCCCACGATTCAGGACAACGAAGGAGCGATTACTGTAATACGGAAATTGTTAATGTTATCCGAAGCATGGCTAAACGTGTATTCGCAAGCATGCTTCATCGAAGAACGATAAAGATTATATCGGGCAGAGTCGTCGAATGGCTTCAAGAGTTCGATCGTCCGCCGTATGTTGCACACGTTATTTTTATAGGTCCATATCGATGTGGTAGAATCGAAAACCGCGAGAAGTCAGCGGCACTCCGTTTCACCGATCGGAACGTGTTTTTTTTTTCACACGTGCGAGATATCTCATTTTTTCTTTCTTTTTCGAACGGCGCATTCCCGCTTTCGAGGGAAACTACTCAGCCCCGGGAGTCGAGGGGCGACTTCCTTGTTGCGTGATCGATGCAAAACCCCTTTTGTTCCCCCTTTGTTCCACGGGATTCTCCTTCTGGTTCGCGTTTATTAAGGGCTGAGGGCGGTCATGCTCGTTGGCGCCTGTTCTCCCCGCCCTTTTGTACGTTTCGAGTGGCGCCGCATTGTTGGGGAGCGAGTACGTACGCAGAGCGGAGACACGAAAACCAGGTCAGGGGCTGAGGGATCCACGCTTAACGCGTAAAATTGAAATTATCGAGCAATTTCGACGGTCGGATGATACATATGTACAAACCGCTGCGGCCGAGAGCACGCCACGCGGCCTCGAATCGTACTATCGATTATATCGCGACACCGTCGCGACTTCCTACTTCCGTCATCCTATATATATTCTCTGGAACACTCCATTTTTTTTCCAACTCTGCACGATTATTCTCGATAAATATCGGCCCACTGTTCAGCACGGCACAGAGATTCAATTTACCGAAGAATTGGTATCGGGAGTTTCTTGAGGTCCTGCATCGCAAATCGGAAGTAAAAATTACGCAATATGAAATGTAGAATTGAAAGCGGAACGGTAATTTGCATTAGAAGGGAAACGATACGGAGCACCAATCAGAGAGTAATTTATTTCAAAAATTGTTATTTTGACTTTCTTGAGGTCCTGCATTGCACATCTGAAGTGGGAATTGCTAAACACGAAATGTCTTATTGGGATTGAAACAGTAATTTGTGTTGGATCGGAAAAATATAGAAATTTATTTCATTAAAATATTGGTATCCTGAGCATATCTTGAGGTCCGACACATTGCAAATTAGTAGACAGCGGATTGTATGCACGTTTAGCATACAAATGAATAGGTGTAATTTAAAACAGTAAATAGATTAGATAAATTAAAAAATACTGTTATAATATTTTCAACCTATTAAACATATTAAGAAACAAAATTTTCTACTTCACTCCAATTTGTTGCAATTTGCAACAGCTAGGTAATTTTTATTTTGCATAAAGATCCGCTGTCTACAAATCAGAATAGAAAATTGTGATTGCAAAAATCAAAGTATACATTGTTTGGGATTGTAATTTGCTGCTGGAAATAGTACAAGTGAAATGAATAGTTGTGTATGGTTTGGGAAAATACAGTTTTACATAAAATAGCAGAAGAGAGAACTTCACAGAATTATTAGACTGGGGGTCTTTATGAAAGATTGACATTTTCTGCATAAATTACAAGAGACAGGAACCAGATAGATATATTATTCTTTCTTGAATCGTTTTAACAGCCTAAGTACAGGGTTTATAAAAAGTAATGGTTGTCTATCATAGATATGAATGGTTGTCACAATAAAATACTAATGTAAAAGTATAGTTATCTTATTTTATATATGTCAGATCCGTATAAATCATTTATACTTCAATTTTTATTTCTTAACACAATATTTTTCTGGTAGGGGGTGCGAATAAGAATGAAAGCAAAACACTCTTCTCAATTTTATGAAAATTAATACGTAACATTCAAATTTGGTTAATAACCTGCAACAATTTTTCGTAGCATGTTTTCTTAATCACGATTGACAGACTATTTAAATTTGCTGCTACAGATCACAAATAAAAATAAAATGTTTTAGATTCCGGAATGGGAAAGTAATTATGTATACCGAATTAGATTGCCCTCCGCGACGATTGAAATTTTCATTTCAAATTGGATGTAACGATTCCCATAGATATTAACTCTTTGAGTCGAAACGTTAATTAATGGGGGAATCCAATTTATGAAATGTGATATCATTACGCGCGCACAGAAATGTATGTGGTTTCACTTGTTAATGTATATATGCATATGCACATACATATGTATATGTATATATTATTACGTATTAATTAATAATATCTTCTAAATGAAATTGGAAACTGTAGCAAGAACTAGTCGCCAGAGCCGAAAGTGCTCTGGCAACGTTTCAAAGTTCCGTTGCAAAGCAGCGCGCGTGATTCATTAATTACAAAATTGGAAACCACGGCACCGTAACTAATTTTGATCAATTTTATTAATGCGTCCGCGCGATTTTCCCTTGTCGCGAAAAGAACCTGATTTATTTAACGTTTAACTTCCATTTACTCTAATTCCATCATATACAATCTCGCGCAGGGACAATGTTTGTCGTCGAATGAAATTTTCACTTCGATTTAATAGAAATACCTCTCGCCGCACCGGTGCTCCCTCAAATTATTAATCGACTATGCTTCCGATCGATCCTTTTTTTACCTCTGGTTTGCCTCACGACACAGAATTTCAGCAGGCTTTGTTACTTCATCGTATTATACGGATCGGAAGATTAGAATTTACTGTTCTAAATTTTCCTTTTCCAATCCCAATCAATTGCTCCAAAATATTAACCTAAAATTGATAAACAACGGCCATATTGATCGCAGAATACAATTTTTATTAAGTATCAACGTAACGAGACGATAAAAACTGTGTTTCCACATTCCCATTAAATCCGCAACAAAGAATTCCAACTAAAGAGACAGCTGCTAGCGACGATCAATAACTTCATTGATAACCGAAATCAAGGACGGGTTCGTAGCAAAGTTTTACCACATTGAATAATAAAAATTGCGATGGACTCGTCATTATAATTCCAACAAGGTGTCAGAAATCAGTCGCTGAGAATGCTTAATTTTGACAAATCGATAGAGATCTCGGGGCAGAAAGTGGCGAGGCGTGTATCGGATCTATACAATGTGTTCCTATGATTAGGCGTCGAGACGCCCGTCTCTTCGGCCCCTGGCGCTGGCTTGGATGAACCGTCGCTGTTAAAATGGGGAGAGAACCGCGCGAAGACAGAACAATAGCGAATAGCTAAGTTTAAGTATAAGCGTTACGTTTTAAAGGAGGCAGGAGAAGCATTGCTCGGCTAGGTAGTCGCGCCGATAACAAGGTAGTTTGCTCATGGAAGAGAAGATCGGCTGATCTGAGGGTCCGGGTCGAATCGACGAAGACGCGATCGATACCTCGACAGGTGGGTCTCAGCAGGCTCGATATATTTTAGACTTTAAATAGGAGACTGACTGAGAGACACGGGGAATGGGGTACTCGTATCAGAGCCGGGATCGCTGGGACCATCTGTCGAACGTTCGATCCGAATGTTGTTCCATGCTGACGTAACAATTGCGGTTATTTAGTTTCCTCGAACGATGGTTGTTGACGCGAAACGTTGTTTTCGCTGGGTGCTTCGCGGAAAGTGCGAAACGAGACCGACGACGTTGTTGATTTATTTATCCATCCGAGCGCGAGTCAGCCCAGCAGGGCTGGCAGGACGTTTGTCGCCTGTTTCTTCGGTAATTATTGCTGTGCGGATACTCGAGATGTCGGGTACATCCGAAATTATAGTCCGGTCGGGCTCCTGGAAGTTTTTAGGGTTCGTTAAAAAAGTTTAAACAAGCAAAATTGGGATCCTTTCAGGTACCCGAGCCTCGGTTCGGCTTTTCGATGGTTCGAGTCCGGTCGGAACCTGAAAATATGACACTCGGGTACCCGAGTATTATAAATTTTCAGTTTCCGGGTGGATTCTGACCCGAACTCGAAATTTTCGAGTGCCCGCACGGCGCTGGTGGTTAGTAGCGGTTAAGAAGGAGTTACTTTGGGAACGTTTGAACGCTGCTACCGTTGTGTTTAGTTTCAGGACGTTTGTCACCCGTTTCTTCGGTAATTATAGTTGTGCGGGTACTCGAAATGTCGGGTACATCCGAAAGTATAGTTGGGTCGGGCTCCTGAAAGTTTCTATAGCGTTCGTTAAAAAAGTTTAAACGTAAAATCAGATTGGAAGCTCATGGAAAATTGGGATCCATTCGGGTACCCGAGCCTCGGTTCGACTTTTGATGGTTCGGGTCGGGTCGGAACCCGAAAATATGACATTCGGGTACCCGAGTATCACAAATTTTCGGGTGCTCGCACGGTGCTGGTAATTATTAGCGGTTAAGGAGTTACTTTGGGAACGTTTGAACGCTGCTACCGGTTGTGTTTGGTTTTTCGCTTGGATACGAACGGATCGTTTCGGGTGCGAAGTATAATGCACAAATTGTAACGGGTCGAAGCTGTCGGCCCCGCCGAGCTCTGTCAACGCCGTTCCCGAATACGAATGAATTATTCGCGGCGATCGCACGACCGTAATATCGCGAATCACGACAATTAATATTGCAAAGTGCGCGTTCCGGCTCGGCAATACGGCCGACGAAGTAATACGGACAATATGGTTGAAAACTTGATCCCCCGCGAACCGCGCGCGGGAGCCTTGTAATTTTTATGCGGTCGCGTAGCCTCTGTCGAAAACGAAAAAGATAAAAGCACGCGTCGTGAACGATCCTAAGCTCCAGAGTGCTCCATCGGATGCTGTACGATATTAATTTTCGAAGGGCAGCAGAGGGTAATGGTACCGGCTGGACGAAATGTGATTTATTAGATGACGTATTTTATTGAGAAATTTTATTTAGAGGATTTCAGGGACAGCAGTAGTTAATTGTTAATACTTGGTGCTCAACAATCGCGATCGTTCGCCTGCGCGAGCAGATCTTCTCCACACTTGTTTCACCCTCTTGCGCGTATCTCGTTGATTTTACCTCACGCACGAACGCGCCGATCTCTTCTGCGAAAATGTTGTTATATTTGGTTGTCCTAGAAGTTTCTTTCACCGCGTGCACATTCCGTACTGTTAGAAAACATCCGCATACACGAACAACGCAATCTTCTGTTGGTTAATGTTTTATTATTCCTTAAGCTTCCCGTTTCTTAACCATGATTGGTTTTCTTAAAAACTACTATGAATTTGCACTGAGCACATTAATCGAGAACGAAACGAACTTTTGGGACAACCTGATATATGTTGATGTTCGGTCCCTCGCTCTGAGCTCTGTACAATCTTCGTTTACTGGGACCACGAATATTTCTGTTGATACGATGACGATTCCGTTATACGTTTGTCGGAAAATTCTGTCGTTTTTCAGCGAACACATTTTAGTAACGAGAGGAATGATAGCCACACGCGTACACGTGTACACGTGTGAACTACAGAAAACGTCAGAATTTTCCGAGAAACCCGACAACTGTATACGTTCTTCTGTTCGGAGGGGAGGGAGTCTCGTCTGCTCGGTGCCGAGTGGTAGGCACAGAATCTGTCTCACGGTGCATATTACACAATATATATATATATATTTGTTATAACTAGCGATTACCAAAGGAATTATTTTCCAGCGAGTCTCTTTCGGCGGTGGTCGAAGCAGGCGACGCTCCCTTCGTTCCCGGGGGAGGGTCAAACGAGTGGCGCGATTGTAAATGAAAACGAACTCGAAGCCGGACAAGGATCGTCGGAAAGTTCGCTCGACATCTTCTCTTCTATAATAAAAAAAAAAAAAGAAAAAAAGAAAAATCGCGTTCGGTCACGATCGGCGTGTCGTAGATATAGGAAGCGTAGGCGGTTAATTGAGTTAGAAACGTGAGAGCCGTTCGGGTAGAGAAGGGAAGAGTGGGAGAGGAAAAATATTTAAAAAGAAAAAAACGAGTAAGTAATATCAGTTCACACGGGAGAACCTACTATGCAATGAATCCAATAGCAATAATTGTATAAACAAAGAGCGAGAAAGAAAGAAAGCAAGAGAGAGAGAGAGAGAGAATGTGTGAGTGAGAGAAAGAGTGAGGAAGAGAGAGTGAGAGAATGTGTGTACGTGTGTGTGTGAGAGAGAGAGAAAAAGGGTATGGAAAGAGAACGAAAGACTTTGGTGAGGCGATGAATGTATGAACCGGAGTATAGGGGATGTTGGAGAATATGAAAACCTCGCGGAGACGTTGGAATGACATCGTGCTACATATATTATACAATTATATCGTTTTTGTGAAAGAAAAGAGAGAGAGAGAGAGAGAGAGAGAGAGAGAGAGAGAGAGAGCGAGAGAAAGAGAAAGAGAGAGTGAGAGAATAATAACCGGGAAAACTTGACACCATTTCTTCGGCTCCGCTAATCACGCTACACTTTAAATAAATGAATAAAAAATATATATATATATGAAAAAGTATATATATATATTATATATATTATATGTCAAGAGATATTTATACTAGTATTTTAATAGTTTAGTACATAATGCAATATAAATATATATATACATATTATATATATAAATATGTATATGTATATATATATATTATACAGAGAGAAAGAGAATGAAAGAGAGAGAACACGAGTGTACTATACAAACAATAAAAAAAGAAAACGTGGAGAAAGGCGAGGCTCTGTAAATACATACAACACACATAGAGATATTATTCTATGATATATATATTATATATATTATATACATACATTGACTATGCTAGTGATACATTAACATAGAATTATTGTATACATCGGCGTATCGACATAGACGAACATTGTGAATAGGAAGAAAACTAACGTAACTAAAAAAAATTACCTATAGGTATGAGTATATCTAAGCTAAGTGGATAACAAAAAAAAAAAAATTAATAAATATAAATAAATAAACTTCATTATATTATATTATATATATGACGCTAGCGCATATACGTATAAATATATATAATATACATATAATGTATTCACATAGAACACACGTAAATGATGCATAGGCATTAAACTACGGGGACACATAATCATAATTATTGACATTATGATATAACGTTTTAGGATCAGAGAATTGTGAAGCAAGAGAGAGAGAAACGATGAGAAAAACGAGAGACAACCTAGCGCAATGAAAGACATGTTGACGAACATTTTTAGGTAGATACTATAATACTTTATTGTTTGTACATTGGGCACACGAATGCTCTATTATTTTACTGTGATCCGTGTTTTTGTACGATTTTCGAAGTCACGCCGCACATGCAGGGCCGACGTTAGCGGACACGAGTACACAGACATACACGAACACACGGCTACACGAAATAGGTATACAGACGCGCGCGATTCCGGTTTGAAAGTCGCGCTACGACAGTCATATTGGGTCGTATGCATAAAAGTAAGTAAATGCTTCAAGCGTCAAGAAAATACTAGATTTCTTATGCATAATCTTTTAGGGTCTGAGTGAGGTCAATACACAGCGATACATTATTGCTAAGCAGGAGATATTGGTACGATGCTACGTGTTTGAAGTGTTTGCCAGAAAATTCAGTGGTTCTAGTAAACATCCCTTATGCATACCGAACCAAGTATTTGCCTCGAAGATCGATAGCGAGAGCTTTCACTTGGTTTTATACGTACGACCCATCGTTCCTCGTCGCAGATCGTTGCGTCTCCGGGCGGACGAGCCGCCATCTTGTCGCCGCACCGCGACCGGCGCGATTTTCGCACAAGTGCGATCGTTTTTGACGAAGGTCCACGGAAATCCCCTTGGTTGCAGTCGATCCGGTTGCCACGTCGAGAATTCGAACGACGATAAACGACGCGACGCTTGGTGCTCAAGGGAGGGTTGCTCTTCGCGAAGAGGAGGGATC
Source organism: Lasioglossum malachurum (assembly GCA_028455605.1). Classification (NCBI taxonomy): domain Eukaryota; kingdom Metazoa; phylum Arthropoda; class Insecta; order Hymenoptera; family Halictidae; genus Lasioglossum; species Lasioglossum malachurum. The sequence goes on from CM052318.1 coordinate 8,380,108, forward strand.
CAGCCGATCAACCTCCCCCCGTGACTAACGTCGACCCTTGGAACACGCGTTTCGACCAAAACGAATAAAAAAAAAAGAAGAGAAATGGAAGATTACGTAACTCACTTTCACGGGAGAAATTCCGAGCTTTTTATACTACGCGAGTACCATTGTATCGTGTTCATTGCATCTCACACGCGCCGCTTCGCATGGGATTATCATCGCGCGGGAACAAACGATACTTTCGGCGCGCCCGGGCGAAATATTCGCCGAGCGGGAACAACCTGAATCAGTGTCGATTCTCCTCGATCGATGGGCTTCGCCTTCACGATAACGCTTACTAACGCGTATTATACCGTAGTGTCGCACGCTGCTCTCCTTTCGGCGATAAACAGACGGCAAACACTGTAGAGCACGCGAGCAGAGGCGATAGGCGACGGTGAAGATCAGATTCAGCGACGGGCACGCTAGGTCAATTCGATGTCGCGATAGGTGATTGCGCTTTTACGCTTTCGGTCGAAATAATACACGTGCGCTGGAGAACGACCAGGGAAGTCGGTCGGATGTTTGATCGGAACTTACCTCCGGTATGTTTGCAAGAATCCCCGCGCGCGGATCAAACGAGATCGATCCTCGCGGGAGGACCGGTTTGAACAGGCGAGACTCGCCCGCCACGAGTGTCGCGGATTCAACTCGAGGAATTAAGTCACCTGGAGGATGATATCGATCGAATTGGTACCGTTCCCGGAGATTTTCTCCGCTTGTCTTTCAACCAAGACAATTTTTACAACGAGGACGGGCTCTAAAGCTGCTTCCACACTGAAGGATCAACGAACAAGGGGAAAGAAGGGGGACAAGTCTTGATCTGGCGACTCTGTAAAGTCGTTTAATGTAACCGGGGTTTGAAAGAAGAAGTATGAACATGGAGACGTTGCTTCGGTGTGGACGTAGCTTAACGCAACTAGTAACTGTTCGGTCATTCGTGGATCGGACGAGGAGATCGTGAGAATGCGTTCGGACAAAATACAGGGACGATACATATCGTGTGAGGACTTTCGGTGCTCATTGATTTTATTACTCGGAAACGCGATTCTGATACTGAGAATGAGGCGGCGCTAACGACGAGTTCGATCGATTGTTCTTTAAACGTTGGTAGATGGTCTATCGCGAGCGCTGGAATTTGGAGAATTATGTTTAAATTGTTCGGTTAATTGAGTGTCGTCTGTTAAAGTTGATGTATAACAGGGTGTACCAGGTCGTACGGGCATTACTCCACTGGCGGATTCAGTGTACTAATAAAGAGCTGAAGTTGTAGTCGGGTTTGTCTTTCAATGATTTCTTTCTTTTATAGACAGAGCTCTTCGTTGAACTGTTTACAAGCGAAATGTAGAAATGACAGACTTGTTATCGGTAGTAGACTATCTTAAAACTGTACAAACACTTTCTATATATAGAAATTGCTGATTCAGGAAGTGCGCACGCAACACAGTACTCGTTAGCGAAATACATGGTGTATCAAACACGTTGTTTATAAACAATTCGATGAAGAAGTTTATCAAAAGAATTATTGGAGAACAGAAACTCGGCTGTAAAGCAGAAGCAAGGTTTTCATGTATTTTAGTACACCCTGTGTAGTGAAAGTTCCTTAGCATATCTATTCGCACATGTTATTGCCAGACTGCGGATTGTATGCGTTTATTATAAGAATGAGTAGATGCAATTTGAAATAGGGAAAGGATTAAAAGAATTTATTTCGTCCAAATTATTAAAGAAATAATGACAATTTTAGTTGGCTCGTGCTTCTTACAATTGGCACAGATCATTTTTATTTTGCGTATAAATCCTTAGTCTACTTATCAGTAATAAGTTATTACTAGACTGCAGATCTTTATGCAAAATAAACACTCTCTACTTGAATCGCAACAAGCTGCGGTGAAATAAATATTTAATTTCTTGTTGAATATGTTTAATAGGTTAAAACTAATATAGTAGTATATTTAAATTCTTCAAATTTTTTTACTGTCAGAAATTATAGACCTAAAATCCGCAGCCTAGGTATTGTAGTTTTGAAGTTCAACATTAGTTCCACAAAACTGGTTTTACCATTGGTTCTTAAATCGTTGATAGCAAATTTCATCGGTGTGATTTATCACGGGAAAACTTCGGAGATTTAAACCGTGAATCTTGTCAATGGATTTTGACAACATATTCGTGAAAATTTTCGCAGCTGTGACTATTGAAATAACAGAGGTTTCTCAAATAATCTGTATACTATAAAGGAAACAGAATAGTTTCCTGTAAACCCGGGATTCCATCCATGAAGTTGTCGAAGAAGTTCGAAAGCGTTCCAAACTCGGTGGTAAAGTGAATCTCTATCGGCGAACTACAAACACCCTTGCAGTCAACTCGCCACTTTCCGCAAATGTTACAAACAAGAAATTTCCGATTCTAGATATTGTACTCTTCGGTACGATACTCGTCGATCTTATATAATTTAACAATATTTTATGGAGGAACTAAGAGAGCGAATTTTATGCATTTGTGTAATTTAAAACAGTCAAGACAGAAGAATTTTTAAAAACTGTTATATTATTTTCAACCTATTAGACATATTAACGTTTGTTGCAATTCAGGCAGAAAATTTTTACTTTGCATAAAGATCCGCTGTCTAGTTATTATATTGTAAATTGAACTGTTACCAGTTGAGGGAGCGTTTTCCCACAATAATGTTCAAGTTTGTCTAAAAGCATTGCAAATACTAACAGCTTCTGCATAAAAACGAGTATTATCGACCTATTCTAGTGTGACGATATTTTCGTTCATATTATTAGGTTGTTGCATATGAAATGTCCGATTTTATAATGCAAATATTACAAAATATTTCATTACAAGTTTTAATAAACTAATAATAAAATAAAATAAAATACATAGATCATTTTGAGATACGAAGCTGATTCTTAAGGCTTATTTTCAATTTTAATTTGAGAAACAACTTTTTTCAGATGGTATTTCATGATTTTTTATACGATCATTAATTAACAGACTATTCGTTGATGGCAAGAAAAATTAAAGAATGTAGAAACCGTTCAATTTCCACAATAATATACTCCAGAATCTTGGATTTAATCATTGACAGAATATATTGATTACAACGGTGGTTACTTTGATCGAGTTTATTTTCAAAACAGTTGCGTTTGTCTGCTGTCACTATCAAAAATCGGACATTTCGTATAACGTTAGAATGTTACAACCAAACAATATCAAGTGACATTTTAAAGCCTGATTTATATCGGAAATTTCAATATCAGACGGTGTAATTTACGGCACTGGAGACGCGAAGAGAGCCGTAACGACTGTGTGAAGTTAATCGAAAAAAGAGCTGGTTGCTAGATATAGCTGATATATTGATTAAAAGGCCGCCGAGAACGTCTTCGGCTGGCTGAGGGGGGAGACGGAAGAGAAAGGGCAGAGTGCATTACGTGGTAAACGAGGGAATGGGACAAGTGACCCGTAGGAATGGAGGAAGCGACTTGTTTAGGGGCACGGAAGACTATCGATGATTCTTACCGCATGTCTCGGACCGGCGAATCGGGAGCCGATATATGTTCGAAGTCACGCGTGGAGTTGCGGAACCGAGGTCAGGGGTGTATTCACCTGGCGCCGCCCCAAGTCACGCCCACCTGCGCAATTCTAAGCGTAGGCCGGCACGCCTACACGTGCACCGATACAACGCGACTCTCCCACCTACGCGACCTACATACAGTCTCGGACAAAATTCGCTGGACGTTGATTCGCCTCGGACGAGGGGCTCCCACCACCCCTAACCGGCTAATGTGATCAGATTTTGCGAAACTTGATTGCGGGACTGCACGAACGAAAAACGTGACACTGGGCCGCCCACCCGCCCGTCGGATCATTGGTGCTCTTTAACGTAGCGTTCCTTTCCCTTGCCGCCCTCGTCGAACAACGAGAGCGGCTACATAATTAAAACACAAAGCATTAGGCTCACAGGGAAATAAGTGGCCGCCGAGCTTGTTTAGTGGCTCTTTATCGTGATAAAGATTAGACCTAGTGTGGCACATTTTTTAATGTCGTGTTTCGGTCCCCCGAGCGATAGTATTTACAGCCCCTACAGTTTCGTACTATCTCCAACGATTATTTAAATAATTATTTAGCTCGGTAATATGGAACACGTGATTTTACAGGCTTGCTGCAGGTGGAAGAATTTGTTCTCCCGACTCCTTACCTTTTTTATCGAGTTTTTTTTTATCCTGTACGCGTTAGAAGAGTTCGCTAGAAGTAGAATTTCGTTTGAAAGTGATCACTAGACGGCGAATTTTTATGCAAAATCAAAACATTCTACCTGAATTGCAACAAACTGATGTGAAGTGTGTGGAGGTTTATTTTTAAAATTTTTCTGATGGTTTTACTTTTTTAATTTACGCCTACTCATTTTTGTCGTGAATGCGTAAAATCCGGTGTCTAGTGATCAGTGCTGGCATGCCGAAGCGATAGCGGATAAAAATCGCCGGGCTCGAGACGGATAATTGAAAATGCATTCGAATCATCCCAGACAAGATGAAGAACGAGGACTTCGGTCGCACGAGTCGATAATTTTAACGTGTGGGTAATTTAAACACGGCGAATTAGTCGCGTCGCATTCGCTGATGGGAGCCGTGAATAATTAAATCACGTTCGAAATGCTCGCGAGCTGGATTATATCGATTCTTACGCTCGCGTCGTGCCGCAAGAATATCTTAATATTCATTTATTCCTGAAATCCCACTCGATGTCTCTTGAATCGGCCGATAAAAACGTTTGCATGGAATGTAGAACTATATTCCGCAGGGGAAAAGGAAAAGCGAAGGGACGCCGCAGCAAGTGTGCATAATTTATCCGCTGAATCCGTATCTTCGAACACGGAAGGTAAATTAAATATCAAACGAATTATTCGCTTCACTGATACGCGCGCGAGAATGGCAATTAACATGCAGGTAGTGATCCATCGGCGATAATTCTTTCCCATCGTTTAATGGTATCGACCAATTTGAAAATTCTTTCACACTTTGTGATGTACTTTTAGTCAGCGAATTGGTGCTAATTTGGGGAAGGTCTTCAGAAGTCTTTTGTTGCTTATTTATTCTGAAAGGTGAACAAAATAAAGTCATTGGTAAAACTTGGAATTCAATGATATATACGTAATTCTATCAATTAATAATAGTTTAACATTTTTTAAAAATCCGACAGTTTTACCGTTTGTTAAATCGATTAGGCAGTGTATTGCACAGACAGCTAACTAATAATTACATAAACGCTTTCTGAATCGGAAAAACAGTAGTATAATGATGTTATTTTAGTCTTAGAAGTATAGTCATAACTACACTGTGGATCTTTATGCAAAAGAAAACTGATCTAAATCAATTGGAAAAAACAGAGGTGTTAAATAAAAATCTATTTTCTATTTTAGTCATTTGAATAAGTCGAAAATTATATTATAATAAAGTTTGGAGAACTTTTCCTTATTTTCAAAGGAACCAGAGGTGAGGTTTCCAAAAGATTCGAAAATCCAGTAATTATAGTAATTTATTTATTTCTGCGGACAGTACGTGCTTACTTTTCTAAATCTATCGTCCATTATGTCACGAGGGATAATCGGAGATTTTCAGCACAGCGTTTATCTTGACTGTTAGATGCTTGTCGATTACGTTGTCAGCAGTAAATTTTGAATACGAGAATCGATTCTATTATCTGAGACTCTAAAGATAAATTGGACATTAACTAGGTTAATTATATCGCCGTTAATGGGCTAATCGTTTCACCATTAATTGGGTTAATTGTTTCGCGTCTACGCACTCTTCGCCTTATCAGATAATTATTTGTAGAAGTGTACTCCATAGTCGCACAGTTATCAATGACTTGTGATGAAACCGCTAAGGGCTTATACACACTTGTAAATACGTAAACACAGTCTTTTCGTGATTTTTAGATAGAAACACAAAATCACATACACTAATGTGCAAAAGAAAGAAGAGCGCGCGCACCCGGCCATATTTAATAGAAAAGCGTAAAAAATCAAATAAGAACACAGTAATCTTTGAATATGCGTTATTGCGGATTATCTAATACTTTAAATGCAATAAATCAAGAATTATACAATACAATCTCTACATAAAGATATTGTTTGTCATTATATCTTATAATTACACTGGGTGCTTCTTCCGTTCGCAGTAGTGTATTTATTAGGATCAACATTAGTAATTATTTTCTGAGAAAAACAACACGAAAACAATCACGAATTTCGGATTGGATTAAAATGTTTACGGAATATTCTAACGATAATATACTTTCAGGAAAAAAGAAGTTTTCGCAAATCGATTTTTTCAACGTTTACAAGTGTGCATATGTAACCCGTTCAGGCAGTTCGGGCAGCGCGAGATTTCAGATGCACACCGCACGGTGGAGAGTCCTCCCGTCCGTAACAGAAAACGTGTCGGAGCGGCATTGCATAACGTGAGGGTTGCGTAATCGAAGGAGGGCCGGAGAGCTCTTTCGAATTTTGTCCTCGACTGTATCGACATGTGAACGCTTGTTAGAGCTTCTACCCTCGACCCGACACGTACAACCCCCTGCAAGGTTGACGATGTGGGAGGATGTGTGCGGTCTCTCTCTCTTGGCAGGTGGGTGTGTGGGTGCTAGGCCTACGCCTACCAACCCCGCACGACCGATCACGCCGTCACACTGTTCCTACTACCCCAGTTCGGGGCGACGCGCGTTTCCGAGTTTGCGGAGCGGGTCACCCGGTGACACGTTCCTACGTCTATCCCATTCGACGACCCGGTTTATCGTCGCGTATGCGCGCCCTGACTTTTACCTACAGAAAAGTTGGAGCCTAACCTTGGGAAAGTTGTCGAAGGATCGTGAGCGGGCCGCGCCGCACCGCGCCGTTTGCACCTCTCGCCGCGTTCCCGAACGGAAGCTCGAGATTTATCGCGAGACGAGTTTCGAGCACCGTTCCACCGGGAATTTGGTAGTCGCGTTCACAGACGTCTTTCGACTTCCCAGTTTGCTTACGGCCACGAATCTCACGGTACAAGTCGCTGGTCGAATCACCATGTATCCCCCACGCGAACGTTGCGCCATTTTATTGTGATTTTTCTTGCGAATTTAGAGGGTGAACATCTTTAGATGGCTCGGAATGTATTCTGTCACAAATCTCCTCACGTCTTTTGGGTTCCAGATCTTCGAGCTTAGTTGCGATCGCGAATTTCACCGAGACAACCACTTATGTTTCACCCCTATGAACGTTGCGCCGTTTTCTTTCGATCTTTTAGGAGAATTGAATCGCGATAATTATAGACATCATGTGATGTGTACTATAGCAAGTCTCATGAAGTCTGTGCGGTTGATGTTAGTACATTTCTCTCCCGTTCGCCCAATTTTTCTTCAATTCGACATTTTTTGATAATTTATTAGGTTGGCAACTAAATTCGCGACTTTTTGTTTCGTAATTCTTTTATTGTATCATTGCAGCCTCATTCAGTGACCATTCCATTTGATCTGTATATCATTGGAAAGCTCTGAATTTTGCGATTAATTTGATATAAAATGCTTGTGTTTAGAAAATACATATAAATGACTTTGTTTGAGAAAATGTGGAGTTCGCGAACTTACTCATATACCAATGTATATACCAATAATATTTATTTTGAGTATTGCAATTTGATGGTCACTTCACAGATTTATATCTATGACTATTTATACATGATAACAAGGAGGCGGTATACCCATTGACATTAAGCAGATTTCTATTATTATTTAATGCCCACGAACGTGGCGGAAAGTATACCATGAAGTGGCAAATAGCACTCTGGTCCTTCAACTTTCTTCGTGTCACTCTGTCCAGTTCCGGAACTGGAGAATAACCTTTCTACAGGGATGCGTAACCGTGAATAATTTTATGACGTTTTTAAACGCGTCCGCTTTAATGAAACATTTCCGCGAAAAGAGAGCTAAACGATCCGCGAAATTCTTTATAAGACTCTTTGAAAGAAACTTTATAAGACTCTAAGGAAGAAAAGTTTGTCACACGTTTTCTTATATGAATATAAAAAATATTTGAATGCTTTGATAAGTAACATTATTTCGACTATAAAAGTCTAATTTTAATAGCAAAATCGATAATGCATTATTTTCTATTGTTATTCGGCCGGCGCAAATTCGGGAATTTATGCTACTCGAAGTGATTTAACTTTATTGACAATTTTATTTGCTAACCAGCTGATTTAGAGCGTTTATTGCTATTATCAATTATCGGCTGCGTAATAAATGGCCGTTTCATTGAATATTCACGAAACTGTTTAGAAAGATTGAGTGTCTTATTAAGCGCTGCGTGAGACTATAAACGTACAGAATTTATTGAAACGAAGACGCGAACACCAACAGGGGAGTGGGAATAACGCGTTAAATCGGTCGGATACCAAATTTTGCGTTGAATCATGTATTGTTCTACATTGAATTTAATATAGTCCATAGAATTCTGATTCGTATCGGCGAATCCGTTCAGCCTTCATTAATAACGAAAGTAAATCCTTGTATACCAGTTTCGCGCAAACGGCGCGCGATGTATGATCGTTTGTCGTGAAATAAACCCGGTCGAATGAAATTAATTCCCCCGTGAATGGAGGAAATTGAACAGAAATTAAGTTGACGGATCTTTTTTTGTTCGTCGCCACATTTTTAACTATTACCTCTGCAAACTTTTATTCAAGAAACTAGTTTTCCCTTTGGTACACGATCTAAGAAAACTAGCAGGAAATAACGAACATTAACGAACACCAAATCTACGGCGCGTTAAAGTGATTATGTGACATTGCTTTATAAAAATAAGAAGAATATATTTATTCAGTTTACAGCGATTTTTATCGTAACATAATCCAAAGAAATAAAACCCGTTTTTTCGACGGGCTTCGTAGTTCCAGTGTTCCCCTAGACTGTGAATTTTTATGCAAATTTTCTGCATCTTTTATAAGAAAGAGTAAGAGTAACCGTTTCTTTAATAATTAGACTGCGGGTGTTCATGCAATTTTCAATTTTGACAAACAAAATTTAAGAAAATGGCATGAAATAAAATCCTATTTTTAATGGGAACAGCTTTTGTAGATCCAAAACAAATGAAAATCTTACTAAATTCTATCGAATTTTATTAAATAATTTTTTAATGCATTAAATAATATTAAAAATTATTGTAAGCTATAAATGCATAAAGATCCGCAGTCTGTTAATAATGTCAGCAGGTCGAAGACAATACATTCGATTCTTTTAATATTCCTGTCGTAGCAAATCGCAGCTAATCACTCTTTTCATAATTGCATAAAATCAACAAGAAAGAGATGCTCTTCGAAAACAATGCATTCTTTTAATATCTTTTTTCATAACTGCATAAAATCCACACTCTAGTTCCCACTAGACTGCGGACCTTTATGCAAAATGAAAACTTTCCTTCTGAATCGCAAGGACCTGTGGGATGAAATAAAAGATTAATTTATTTCTTAATATATTTAATAGATGTAATGGTGACAGGTGTAATTTAAAGCAGCAAAAACATTAGAAGAATAAATATATTTAATAGAATAAAAATATTATAGTGGTACCTTTAAATTCTTCTGATGTTTTCCCCGCTTTAAATTACACCTACTCATTGTTATTATAAACACATATAATCCACACTCTAGTTATCGCATACTGATCCTTTTCTCCGAGTTTCTCGCACTTACACATCTTATCCACGTATAAGATTCGCGTTACAAAAGCCAAACACGGTTGAACAGGCTGGGATCAAATCGGAGAACTATTTCAGAGAAATGTCTCTGTTGCGCAACAATGGCAGCACTTATGGCATCTGAAGATTTCCCAGAAATGCTGGAACATAAAATTCAATAGAGTTTAGTACGATTTCCATTTATTTCGGATCTACAAAGGCTTTCGGACTAGCACTGAAAATAATATTTCATTAGATTCCACTTTCTTGAAAAGAGCCTACGAAAATTAAAAATCGCATAAACGTCCGCAGTCTAGTCGTAATTGTTCGACCGCGTAACACGGAACAAAATCTCGGAAGTCTTTCACCGTTTCGGGAGGGGCGTTCCTATTGAGCGCTCGCGGTTCTCGCGTTACGGTTCCGAAAAGATATTGAATTACGAGGACAAAGTCACAATTATCTAATAATGGCGCGCATGTGGCCATTGCGGGACGTTTAAAGAACAGTCGGTAAGCGGAGAGCCAGGCGGTCTGATAAACGTCGACGTCGACGTCGCCCGATTCCCTCGATAGCAAACGTTGCGAAAGCTAAGGGTACCGGGAATGATTCGGCGTCGCATATTTCAGTGATCGCGCATCCTGTTCCGCAATTATCGACTCGGTCGGTCGAGCGGGGGGGGGGGATATATGCAAGGCCGCACTTTTACCGTACTTAGTAAGCACCTCGTTCAAGATCCACGAATGCCCGACGTAACCGTAAATCCCTTCGGGTGGAAGTTACTTAAAACGTCTCGCGAGTTTAATAACGTCGCAATAAAAGTCGTCTCGATTTTCATCCGCGTCTGAGTACTTTGTCTGAGTACTTCATTAATATTTCATGGGAACGCGGATACCTTGTATTAAGACGAGAATTTCGCTGTCCATCGATTATCTAACCAAGCCGAGCAGGTCTTCGAGACGGAAAATGTATCGAAAGAAAATTCTGTGGTTTTTCCAAGGGAAAACGTTGCACGTCACAACTTCAAAAAATTTCAGTTTATTTATTTACTGGGAAAGGCTCAAACAAGTAGCGCAATTTAACCGATGTCCTGCGTTCAATTAACTTTAAAAGGACTTCGAAAGTGCAACCGCAGAATGAGCTTTCGCGAGCTGTTTCACCGTGATCAGAGCAAAATGTTTATTTAGCGATTTCGCACACGTTGGAGAAAATTGCGTGTCCCACGGCGAGTCCGAATCGAATCGTTCGGGTTACCGTCGATCGGTCGTCCTCCTTTCGAACACGGCCGAACCTTCCGAAAAGCGAGATGCATACTCGGCGAACAAATTCGAGCGTTCGCAGCTGGTCCTCTCGACAAAACCCAATCCATTCGCACGCAAGTTCTTTCTTGTTTGCTCCGGGAACTCGCAGATCGTATACACACGTGCGCGCACATACACGGACAGACAGACACACACACACACACAGACAGAGAGACAACACGAGCAATGCAGTGTTCAGATACCTTGAAAGCCACCCTGTAGATCGGAATCTCGCATAGTACTAAACAGATTGTATAACATTTAACTAAGCTTTCCATACATACAATGAGCGGAAGGAGAAGAGGAGGAATAAGAGGAGAGACGGAGAGCGTGCGCGAACGAGATCGACAGAGATCGAGCGTATATATGTGTTTCGTGTGCAAGATACGAAAGAGAGGGCGAGAGAGCGTGAAAGAGATAGAGAGAATGGTAGGTAGTGCGAACGATTGACAATTGAAAATAACACACACGCAAAAGAGAAAGATGACGGAAGAACCTACGAGTTGTTATGTTTTCTACAGTAACGTTTGTACCAACTTACAACAATATTTGTACAATATAACGATAAAAGAGACGTACCTATACAAGATAGGTTACTCAAATGCAATAACTTTTTTAAACGGTATTAACCAAGCCGGGATATTTTTCATACTTGTAACGAGCCGCGCGGGACCCCGCGCGACCACGGCCGCGAACGGTGGCCCCGCACATGATACTACATCGTTTCGTTTTGTGTGCCAACCAGAGACTTTTAGATTTTTGCTTTGCAGATGCGTGGACGGCGCGGACACGACGCCCCCCGCGTACCCTCCTCGAATTTCTCTGTCGCAAAATCGATGACGCCCCCAGCCCCCCACCTCCCCGCCCCCGCCGAATCAAGTCCCCTCACAGCCACCCCACCGAGACCCCCGCCGTTTCTGACTAACAATTCACGACGGAAGAACACGGATCTCGATTTTGTTCTGCTTTCGCGGAACGGTAGTACGTGCATCTCCGTTGACGTGTGTCAAGTATTCGGATATATTCGATACTTTCGAAGATATGAACAAGGAAAGTCTTGGATTTCATTTTATCCGCAGCGAATTTCTGTTTTCCATCCTTTCTCACGTTCGCGACCTCGAACTATGATCATTGAAATTGTCTCCGGGAGGGCTACGGTTGTAGCTCTTCAAAAATATGGTTTAATTCGAAAAAAAATCATGTTGACCTTCGAACCTTCTAAGCAGGTTCACCTGAAGAATGGTTCTACGCAATGGAACCCTCGAAACCAAACAACTTTTGTCTCAAACATTTTTTTCTATCTCAAAAAATATAGAAGTTATTCCTGTACTGACACCCTGTATGTGGTGCAATTACTTCAGTACAGTTTAAGAAAAATAATGCATATGGGGCCTGTTTCTGGTTTAAATGTCGATACTGCTTCGAAGCAGAACACTGGTACAGAAGAATGAGCCTACACGGTATCCCAAAAATATGCTTCCTTGAACGAGCTGATTCCCGAGGTGATTTGAAGTCACTTTTTCCTTTGCAGAAATGTTCTCCGCGGCTTTGTTGAGGAGTTATTAACGAAAAACACGGAGACCAATCAGAGCGCGCCTTCTGCGGACGGAGTCCGATGTTTTTCGTTGATAACTTCTGAACAAGGCCACGGAGAATATTTTCGCAAAGAGAAAACTTACTCGAAATGACCTCGGTAATCGCCCCTTCCAAGGAAGATACATCATTTTCAGGATATCCTATTGCGAAGTATGAATACGTAATTTTATTTGTTTATATCTGAAGAAGTACCGAATATCAAAAGCGCAACAAAGTCGACGTCAGTCCGTGTTCTTCCCCTGTCAGTGTACACCTTCGACACCCAGCACTTGACGTCCAGATCGCTTGATTATCGAGTAACGCTGTAGAGATTAGAGAGACCAGGAAGAAAAAAAAATAACGTTGTCGAAGATACCAGCGGCGGCTGATTCGCCTCGATCGCGGCCGCCTTAACGTTCACGAGGTTTCTTTTCGCGCGAGACGCATCCGTGTTCGCGGACATTCGTTATCCTCGCCGTGAACTCGTTGCCCGGAGATTGCGGTTTCGCGTGACCCTCGCGGAAAATTCGGATGTCCTCTCTGGAAACCGTAACTCGTAACTCGCGGGAATCGAACGGGCTTCGCGAGATTCGATGTTCAAGCTCGGCGGAGAAGATCGATCGAGAATAGACTAACATAATTGTCCCTATCGCACCGGAAGCGAGAATTCTGCACGCTAGATATATTAGTGATAAGCGTGCACGGTAAAATACAGGGAAGTCGCCTTATTTAAAATTAACCGAGGAGAGTAGGAAACTTGTAAAGTAGTGGACTAATGTGTTTCATCTTTGAGATCGATTCTAGTGTTTCTCGGAAGAGGATAGCGTTAACCAGCTCGATAAAAATGATTATTAGAGTTCCAGTGGACAGCTCTGTTTAGTGGGAATATGTACTGTGCGCGCCCCGCAAGAAGTCCCGGGAAAGGAATGCGGGGCCGATTGGTCGGAGTGGAGGGGGCACTTTCCACTCCAGCTAATCCATTGGCTGAAGCGGTCACGCGTACTAAACGTTCAGACTACGGGAGCGTCAATGGTGGGGAGAGACGAACCTAACGGGAGACTTCTTGCGAGACACGAACAGTACACGGTTCTTAACGGCAGCGCTGTAGCGTTTACTTTTCTGCAAATATTTTCCGAGAGGAGATACACGCGAAAATAGAAAGGTCCGATGCATAGTATACGAGATCATGCAATGACAAGAAGATTCCCGAATTAGATCCGACAACATTGCGGGGACAGCTAAAGTTAAGATGTTTGAAGGATTTATCTGGCCGTACGTGTTCCAGCTCGTTTCTCGGCCAGTCGACGAGTTCTCTTTCCTCTCGAACGTTTTCCCGAGACGTGGAAAGAACACGCGTAATGTCACGTACTATTCGTGTGAATATCCCATCGAGACTCGCGATTAATATTTCTGTCGTTGTTCGCGATGTTCCACCCGAGCCGCTTGTGTTACGTAAGCAACCCGATTTTGATGGACTTTTGATTCAGTATCACCTGTCGTTAACGCGTCACTTTGCATTCCTTGACGCTTCGTCCAAAGCTTTGCGTCGTTCTTCGATCGAGACTCGTTGCGAAAGCATATTCGTGTCGCTCGGAAACGTCGGTGTTGAGATAAATTGCTATCTGGAAACTTGTTTTCATTTGGAACACGTAGTGGAAATCATGATGGAAAGTTTAAGCAGTTTTGCTGATTGTACGTAATTGGTTAACGCGGTTTGATTCGAAATATTATACTTAAGTACATTACGTTTTTATCCTAGTAGCATTTATGTTTGGCCGACGGTGGCGGTTGTTGGTTAGGATATGCTGGTTTTGTCTACAAATCCCTAACGTAGGGTCTACGATAAAAATTTATGACAATTTGCCAACGAACAACCAACGTTGGGCCTACAATTATTATAGTTGGATAATTAACAAGAAATTTACGTATGACAATACATTACGACATTAGTCCTACCAGTGTATACCAACATTTAAATATCCTACGTCAGACGATAGAAACGTTGCTACAACTAAAAACTTGTTAATTATCATATTCCAAATTGATTTTTTTGTTTTTTTATTTATGGAAATATATTCGAAATTTGGTACTGTCGCGCAATGGTTGGCCCTCTAAAGTTTTATTGTACACAGCCTTGGAATTTATTTATTTCTTTAATTTTTCCATTTCCTTCAGAATGGACCTTCGTTTTTGAGACATTTTGATTTTGTTGGCGTATCTAGTAGCCCACATCGTAGCATCTATGTTCAAGACACCTCTGTAGTCTATTAAGTTTTTTCCTTTATTCCCCAATTTTTACAATGTGGAAATACATTGTTTATATGTACATTACTTATGACTAGACTGCGGATCTTTATGCAAAATAAAAAGTTGTCAGCATCGATTACAAGAAATAGAAACTAAATTGAATGTTATCTCTTCTCTTAATGATCTTAAAAGAGGAGAAATCATATATTGACATCTTCAATTTTTAAAAGGTTTCAGCAATTTTGAATTTTATCTACTCAATTATCACACAGAGGTGAGCCTTATTTGGCGAAACAAATATTTCAAATGCTATTTAATATTTTAGATTTTATTTTGCTTAAAGAAAATAGCATTTTAAATAAGACATACAATTTCTCGAAAATAAAATATTTCTAGTTTAACAATCTGAACCTCAAAATAAAATATTTCTATTTCAACAATTTGATCCCCAAAATAAAATATTTCTATTTTAACAATCAGAAACACGAAATAAAATATTTTACTTTTTGCATTGTTATAATACTCTGAGAAACTGCATAAACATGCAGTCTACGTTATCGTTAAGAAACGATTTACACCCATAAATGCATTGAATTCAAACTGAATTTTCAGCAACAATATCTAAAATTGAAATTGAAAATAACCACAAAATACAAATATTTGCAATATTCTTCAAACAAAATACTATTTTAAAAAAAATTACTGCATCAAATAAAATATTTTATTTTTAAAGTCGTGTACACATACTTTATATATATATATATATATATATATATATATAAAATAAATAGGATTATTTCCTATTTACTATTTAAAATATCCGCAGTCTACTTATGACACACTGTAAAATAATGTAAAATAACCGTAGAATAATGTGTTAGCGGGCCCTTCGTTAACCATAATCGTTAGCCCACCTGCATAAAAAGATGATATTTTCAACAGTAATGCCAACCATAAATGCTACTAGGGTATCCATCACGTTTTAAATTGAAAAGTATAGTTATTTTTCTCGTTTAACACGAATAATGTTCACTCACCAGACAAGTCACCCTATATCGAGCAACTAACAATCCCTCTAAAATTACATCACTTCCATTCCGATCGACGAAACCGGAAAATTCGCATGCCACAATCAGCGCTTCGTCTCATTTCCAATTTCCTGTTCAAATTTTGCTATCCGAAGATTGCCAACCGCGATCTCTCGTCTGCTACACCCGTGTTACATCATCAGCAGAGTATCAACGAACTAATATAGAAGCTTCGTTCCTCGCGGGTTCGATCTCAGGTGGAATCGGTTGCCGCGGTCGGCTCGGTTACTTCGCGGGCACCCTGTATCCGCGGAATATCGCGTGACACTAGTAGCTCTCTAGTCCGACCTTGCTGATCTCAGATACTATGTGTCGCGATAGGACACGTACGCTAAACTATCGAAGTGCGATCTCCGTGCCGCGGCGGGCACACTATCGCGTACGAACACCGGTGCGTCTCGTTTCCGTGATTTACTCCACCGTGGATTGCGACTCGATCGTTCGCCGATCAAGAACGGTAGCAAAATCGCAAGCTTGCCCGACCGACGGTGCATCCGAAAGGGAACAGTCGGACGAACGGATGACGCTGCTCCGAAAGAGCTTCGCGTCTTTCCGGCTTGTACCTTGCGATTCCCGTGGTTCGATCGTCTTCTCCAGGAACAAAACGAACCACGGAGAACGCAAGACACGTGTGCACACTGGGGGTTTGTGGGATTCTGAAAGTTTGCAATGTGCGAGTACATGAATACAGTAAAAGCTCCTTCGTTGTCCAAAGGCCGGGGGTTTGAGCGGACAACGATCGTGCCCTCGATTCAAGACAACGAAGGAGCGGTTACTGTAGTTAAAATGCAAGATGATCACAAATTTTTGGGATTCTCACGCTTGACTCCATCCGAGCTTCGGGTACCTGAACGTTGCAAACCCGGCCCGTCCCGGCTCGACTAGAACTTCGGGTACCCGAAGTCTCTAAACTTTTCGGGTGAACCGGAATTTTCGACCTACCCGCACTCCCCTAGTGGACACGCGGTATTAGGCTGCGTACACGCAGAGCGACAATCGGGACACCTGTCGCGCGGACCTGGCTACCCAAAGCGATCCCTAAACTGCGGATTCGTCGCGCGGAGTACACTGTCTCCGCGTGAAATAGGAATTAAATAGACAGTTGCCTTTCCTCTTTTGTATTCCATCTTTTCAATTCGCATCCGCAGTCTAGTGGTCAGTCAAATGTTTATCAGCATATCTACGAATATGAGTCACCGAACAGATTGGAAATATTTGTTCCACTAACGTGCACCCTCGTGCACAATTTCATCGAAAGATCTTGTGTTCGATCACATTCTTTTCTTATAGAAATTAACGCACTCGCACTGCGGAGATTTTTACACGGAAATAAAAATTGTCTGTACCAATACAAGACACAGGAGCTACATACGTAGACACGTATCTCTTAACAAGATTGAGTTCAAAAACAATAGTATCTCGAAATTCTCTAAGCGTTTTCCTATTTTGCAAAATCCACAGTCTGAATATGACAATGGGTGCTATGAAAAAACGTTGTCAACACCATCCTCAAGTTAATTATATTTTGAGTTCATTATCTTGAAAGTTAAATGCTTTATTCATACAAAAAACTATTTTGTTCTATTATCTTTATCATCGAAAACCATGCTTAACCCTTTGCACTCTGTTGTCGCCGATAAAGCGACATTTGGGATATGAACACAAGACATAAAATTTTCATTTTATATTTAAGTAAAAATGTTAGTGAATAAATTCACAGCAACCGTATTTTGTTTATTACATGTATATAATATACATTTGAAATAATAAAGTGCTGGAGTTGTTGGTGTACTATATAAGTCACTAGGCTGGAGTGCAAAGGGTTAAAATATTTGTAAAGTCCCTCAGTTACTTCGATTGAACACATTTTCTCATAGGTAGCGAAACCAGGAAAGTATCCTGTAATTTTTTGCTGAGAATCTAAAGCTCGCCATTGTCACTATTCCAAAAATATCGAGCAATGTAACAAATATTTCCAATCAGCCTAGGTTCAGGCTTGCGAACGGTGACTCGGGGATGTTCGCGATCCGGTGTTCGACGATTGTCCCTCGGTTGGTGCGCGAATGCTAGCGAAAGCAGTCGTGAACGAGGAAGGATGATGTCCCTGATGAGAGCTCGTGTGCGCCGGAAACCACCGTAAAAACGTGTCCTCCCTTGGTGCTCGATGACGCGTTCGTGCTACGATTTCTGTACGAAAGAGAGAAACAACGGAGAATAGATGAAACGTGCGAATGAGTAATTTTGCTATTAGTTCCGGACCCGTATGTACGAGTCGAGCTGGAATGAGGGGAAGTCTCGCGAACGGCGAAATGGCCGAAGGATTCGACCGCGAGAACAAGCACGACTTCTCGAACGCGAACGAGAAGATCATTGACAATGACGACTACGGAACGGCGAATCATTCGTCCATCTTGCTGGTCCCGAGGTGTTATAGCGTAAGGTTTGACGAGAGAGCCTGTCGATAGAAGAGACACGGAAAGTTGTCAGCATCGCGGCAAGTGATTTTGAAAATGTCTCACACGTGCGAATATCTCCAGGATCTCGACGAGACAATGCCTGAGAAAAGACTTGTCCGTAACTCTCACCACGTTGATACGCGTTCCGATCATTATTGATAAATACGCCTTGTTTCGTGTAAAATGACAGTTTTTCATTTCGGTTCTTAGGCGAACGAATGCATATCATAGTTGTAAATTAACGATTTGTGAAATAAAAGCTGCAAACTGTTTGTGTTAACAATAGGTCATTGAACCTGATGTCTGGTGTCTCGTTCTTACCCACCTGTCGTTCAAGAGGGGTTGTAGAATAGTCCACGGCTTGCTTAAATTGATTCCTTTCTTCTCTATAATTCTGTTTTATTCAACTTTCGTTCTTTTTTTCTTCTTCTGGTACACGTGCTCTTTATTAATTACTGATCGACTTGTTAACAGTTTCTTTCGTTTAAATGTTCTCGAATAATCTGAAGATCACGTTACACTGCTAGGGCAATTACCGTGGGTTAATTGAAGGAATTGCTTGCCGGTAAGTTTTATCTATTTTCAAAGTATGTAGATCACTGTGTTTCTTCGTAGAATGACGTGTTGCACGCTTACACTGTGGTTTTGCGATATGTCTAGATCTGTGCCACACCACTCTACGACGCATGCGTATCGTTGTTAGTATTATTTCATTTACAAATATTTCTTTTGCACGGAATCTCTCTCTTAGTGTTCAAATTATACATTTATGTATACGTTATAATTTAACCTTTTAACCCTTTGCAGTCGGAGCTATTTTAACTCGAAAATTAAACGTTTCTTCCGTCTTGGAATAATTCCATTCTATTGGGATGGCAAGAAAGTTATATAGCCCAATGTTTGTTTATTCAAGCAATGAACTTTAATGAATTAAATATTTTCCCTTTTGTTCGATGATCTTTTGCCAAAAAGAACACGTAAGAAAATATTTTATTGATTAAAGAATTCGGTTTCATTTCACCTTAAAATATCGAAATTATTTTCTTTTGCCAATCCAATATTATACATAATTTTTTTTTTCATTTTATGGATGTGCAATTGATATAACACCTCATACAATTGTGTTAAGTGTCAATACTTAAATGTTTAGTAATTGATCAGACATCAACATATTTAATAATCTAAAGGATATTTTGAATAATAGTATAGCAATTTTTAGCGGTGACTCTGAGGCACCACCCGAGTGCTAAGGGTTAACTACGTTATTCACTACACCGGAACGTTGTTCTAGAATGTTTAGCAAAGAATAGTCTACACTAAACTGTATTAGGTAAATATTTCAATGTTGTTCACTACATGATATTACACATTATCGATAAACACACTTTTTGTCCGAAATCTTGTAAGAACATATAAAAAGAAAATTCTAAGATAAAATTAGATTCGTCAGTTTCGTTTCTGATTAATTATTAATCTATCTATTAATTATATTTCACACACGTATTCCGCTTCTCTACAAATCTTTTAAAATCACGTCATTATATCAGCTTCTTCCACGGATCAAACTCAAATAATCATCTCTTTTAACAAGATATGAATCGCAACAGTTTAGGAGCACCATATTCAACAATGAACCAGAAAATTTTTTAACTGAACAAAGCGAGGATTAAAACAGATTCAGAAGGACTGTTAGTAACTGTTACACGAAAGTGGGAGTAATTTTTAAAGTTCTGGCTGACATGGGTTGAATACTAACATGTTCTTGTACGAAGCATCATTTCCAAAAATTAATAAACAATTCTCACTAGTGAAACTCCATCAAATTACAGATGCACATTGTCGTCCAACCTTGATAATTATAGCACCTATGGATGGCTGTAATTCTTCCGATTAAAACGAGTCCAAACACGACGTAAATCGAACTAATTTTACTGTTTTAATATACCGGGTGATTCGAAAGAACCATCGATGACCTTCGAAAGATCTTGAATACAACAACGATCAGAAAATTTATTATATCATCGTATGTGACTCCTTTAACATTTTCTTCTATCTTCAATCCTAATGGAGATATTTAGGTGCTCTGTTCACCGTGAATCACCCTGTAGAACTCGCCTGTCGCTGCACTACTCCTACCATTGCTCTTGCGGTTCCCCTACCTTGTAATAAGGAGGGAGAGAGAGACAGGGAGCGAAGGTGTAGAATTGACAGAAATACAGGGTGATTCACTACTTCCTCACTACTTGGTTCATAACTTCCAAAGTATGCGTTGCACGAAAAAGTTTTGTATACGGAAGTTGCATGGTCTGAAGGGGTACATTATGTAGTGTATTTATTTTTTTTACAGGGGAAAGCGTTTCGGAGATTTGAAGATCGACTTTGTTTTTTTAAATGGAATACAATATTTTTTATACCAAAACATGGAAGGAAACGTCGAATTCTGAGTAAAAAAGTATTGACCTCCATTAGCCCTAAACCTAATAATTAACGAGTAAAATTTTCAGGAAATAAAGTGAAATTACTCGTTAATAGATAAGATCCCATAATAAAAAATATAGGTTTCCATTTGAAAAAACAAAGTTGACCTTCAAATGACCTTAAAAACGCCACCCAAATAAAAAACTGTTACAGCCCCCGTCTTTCCTCCTCTTTCATACTTTTCGAGATACTCGGCTGGAAAGTTTTCAAATGGACACCCTGTATAGATAGGACGTCATTTCGTAGCAGAGATGTAGAGTCACGTGAGTGTGTTGGGAGCAATGTGGTCCGATAGGAAAAATGGAGGGGAATGGAGTTACCCCTTCTCCTCTTGTCATTACCGGACTAGTCACGTGACATGAAGCGAAACGCGTCACGTGACCGGTTCTAGGCGGAAGCGGGGATCGTTGTGTTCTCCGGGAATCGTAGAAGGGGTAAGGTAGAATGAGAGGCCCACCAATTCCCCAAACCTGAATATACAGCAATCTACATCTTAATAATGTACTTGAATCGACAAAAGTAGTCCGATTTGTATCGTGTTTGGACTTACTGTAATCGGAAGAATCTCGGCTATCCATTGGTACTACAATTCGCAAAGGTAAGACGATAATTACTGGAAAATAAAATTTCTTTTTTGGCATGTTTCCTTTTCAGTCGCGGTCTCCCTTTGAAATGCCGGGTCTCGATCGCCGATACTACTTCCGCTTGTTATATGTATAGATACTCTCACTTCGTCGAGCCGTGCCCGAGAACTGAACTGATGTAAATTTAACCGTGCACTACTTTACTGTCCGCCCGTCAGACGATGGCTACGAGAAGTGTCTACGTTCTCGCTCTATCCTCCCCAGCGTTGCAAAAATTGTTCCACCATCGCTCCAATAGTGGTGGTAATCAAACTTTCAGCACGAATCGCGATGTCGCAGTTTCCATCCCACTACGTTATACCTCGAGATAAAAAATTCTCTCGATCTGGAGTAGACTAGATTATAGGCTTGTGATGTCACTCGGTTCTGACTAGCGGTCCTCGCTATTTTTTTCTCGATGCGAAGTGAAATAGAACGATGACTTTGTAGGCTTGAGAGACACGCCGGTACTGTGACGTCATACTATTGTACGATTGCGTGCGATAGTAAGAGAACATAGATAGAGTGAGACCGTATTCTTTACCTAGCCATCATCCGACGAATGAACAGTAGCCACTATAGTCATAAAATTACAGTTACTCCGTCACTACAGACACTCACAGCGAAATAGGAATTTCTAGTAATAGAAAGACAAGAACAGGCGAGGGACGAAGAGCTAAGGGCAATGCGAAAAGTGGAGGCCCTTGGTTCTTCATAGGCTCCGGCACCAACTGCTTAGTAGAGGGGCGGTCCATTGAACACCCCGGGGGTGGGAGCTTACCGGGGTTCGCTCTCGGTTTTAGCCTCCCCCTTAACAAAAAAACAAAAAGGAATTTCTAGTAATAACCAGGCGTGGGCAGGTACCCGAAAATGTTGGATACCCACGCTTCGGGTTCGGCTTTATGATCTACTGAACAAAAGATGTAATGGGCACAAAGTTCAATAATGGGCAGTTATCGAGTTATAATCAGTCAAACATGACAAATTCGAGCTGCCAAATACTCAAATCTCGGGTAGTATTCATTTTTTGGAAAAATGTTTGAAACAAAAGTAGCAGGGTTTCACAAGATCTGTTAGGTGGTGTCATTATTTTTGAATTTCGAATGACCTTGAAAAGGTCTGTGAACAGAAATCTTTGCGTGTCACAGCAGAGATTTTTCTGAAAGATTTCCGTTCACAGACCTTTCCAAGGTCATCCAAAATTCAAAAGTAGAGACACCACCTAACAGATTTTGTGAAGCCCTACTATTTCTGTTCCAAACATTTTCCCAAAAAATAAATACTTCCCGAGATTTGAGTACAGTAAAAGCTCCTTCGTTGTCCAAAGGCCGGGGGTTTGAACGGACAACGACTGTGTCCGGACACTATTTTTGATTTATGACTGCGTCTTTAGTGAAACGGCTAGTTAAATGACAATGAAAAGCATTCGCAGTCAAAAGCAGTCAACTGTCTGGCTTTAGAAAACTCCTTTTCTCCTTGCCATATTCCTTTCCTATTGTTCTTCGTTCTGCGCGGGTTTGGACAGGCCTCATCATCTCGTTGACAGGCAGTGGAGTGGGTAGGCACTGGACAACGATCGTGCCCACGATTCAGGACAACGAAGGAGCGGTTACTGTATTGGGCAGCTCGAATTTGTCATGTCTGACTGATTATAACTCGATAACTGTCCATTATTGAGCTTTGTGCCCATTACATCTTTTGTTCAGTAGATCATAAGCTACAACATATAAAAAATCCAACAGATTTAACCGGGATAGATTTGCCATATGATATGTGCGGGGTCGTTTCGGGTACCTGCTCACCCGTAGTAACAACCCTGTCCTCCCCTACGATTTTCACTGTGAGCGACTGTACTTGGAAACGCGAACAGTTTGATTGGATCGGTAACCGTAACCGATGAAAAACTCGCCGTTCCGATAGAGGCACCGTTGACGTGTCCCGTCTAACGATCCCCGATCGTTTCAGGTGTCGCTGGCCCTCGGTCTGGAGGCTGGTGGTTGGGGCGCCTTGGTGGAGCGGTCGGGCGGCAGCGGCGGATGCGGTTCTCTGTTAGGTCACGGCGGTTTCGCCGGTCTGGCGGGATTGGCGCGTCGATGCGGTGTCTGTTTGGCGACGTTTCCTTCCGCCTGGCTGTTGGAACGGCACGCGTTACTGCAGCACGCAGGCCAGGCGAGCGAGGACAAGCCGTTCACCTGCGAGCAATGCGGCCAGCGTTACCGCTACCGTTCCGCGTACGTGAAACACCGAGAGCAGAACCACCGTGCCCGTTTGCCGGCCGACAAGCTGTTCACCTGCGACGTGTGCGGCATGCAGTTCAGGTATCTGAAGTCGTTCAAGAAGCACCGGCTGAACCACGCGCTGGAGCGGTTGCAACGCGCGCCGGAGCCGCAGAACAGCGCGATGGTGGTCTCTGCGGCTGCGGAGCGCAGCGACCAGGTGTCCAGCACCGGTGAGCCGTCGCAAGTCGAGACCGGCAGCGACACCACCACGAACCCCGGCGAGGAGGAGACCACTCGGGGCACGTTCGCCGAAAACGCGCGCGAGGAGAGCGTGTCGGAGACGGCGAGCGTGCAGGAGAATCCTGGCGACGCTGTCGAGGTGCAGATGACGGAGCCGCCGATCACCAACGAGAGGAGTTCGGCAGGCGGCGGTAGCGCCAGCGAGGTGGGCGACGTGGACGACAACGCCGTCGACGACGACCGACCGGAGCCGACCGAGGCGGTGATCAGCTTGGCGAGAAGCAGCCACGAGGTGGACAGGCGCGAACGCCGATTCGCCTGTCCGTTTTGCGGTAAGTGCGTCCGCTCCAAAGAGAACCTGAAGCTGCACGTGCGCAAGCACACCGGCGAACGGCCGTTCGTTTGCTTGTTCTGCGGCCGCGCGTTCGGCGGCAAGAGCGACCTCACCAGGCACCTACGCATACACACCGGCGAGAGGCCGTACCACTGCGAGATGTGCGGCAAATGTTTCGCCAGGGCTGACTACCTGTCCAAACACCTGACCACGCACATACACCAGCGCTGAAAGCGGTTCGGGGCACGGTTCCGAGACATTCTTGGTAATTCTTGATGCGTCTTCTGAATCGGCGATGCCTCGCTACCTCTCGCGCGCGATTATCGGTATTGTGAACGCAACCCGGACGCCGCCCCAGCGGGCAAGCCCCTCGCCGCGCTGCGCGTCGCGACGGCCTCGACGCCACGGCTCGACTAGATTTTGTATTCTCATGGTTTCCAGTTTGTACAAGGCGATTCTGTAGAACTGTGACGCGTCGTTCTGCAACGCGATCGCGTCGAGGGACCGCCCGCCGGTGTTCGTCCGACGATCTCGACAGACAACGAATCGTTTCACACGCTTATAGATCCCCGGAAACAATTTGAACAATACCGTTGAAAGTAATATCGCACAAGGGAGGCATCGCTGATCAAGGTAGAATCTACCGTACGCAGCATCGAGAACGTCCAGGAACGTGGGGGTGGTTTCCGAAGATCGGTCCTCCTCGCGCGAGCTTCCGCCTCGTCCTCGGTTCGGTCGGAACCGTTTCCCCTCAGAATCAACGAGCCCCTTCCCCGAGGACGGGGTATTTTCGAGCTGTATAATCCGATTAGAAATTTTTCGCGAGGATGCTCGCCGCGCTGGAAACCGCCCCTCGGAGGTCGTCGAACTCGGAACATTTCCAGCGCGTTCTTCCCTCTCGCCGCGGGGAAACTCGGAGGGGGCGGAGAGGCGGGGGTGGAGAACGCCTCGAACTGCGAAGAGAAAGACGAGAACCGCGTATCCATCCAGCCGTTGGCCCACCGAGACGAGTCAATTACGGAGAAAGAAAGAAACGACGAAGACGAGGACGGTATAACACGTGGCTGGCTTTCGCCCGGCATCGAAACGCGAGGATCTCGCGTTACCACGAACGCGCACCCGCTCGTGAGAAGAGGAAGCAAGGACAAGAGAGAGAGAGAGAGAGAGAGAAGGGGGACGACGAGAAGAAGAAGATGATAGGCGAACGGAGAGTAAGGTTTCTACGTAACGTTAACGAAACTAACTTGTGATAAGGAGTCGAAACCAAAGAACGCGTCGACGCTACGAACGCAAAGCCGTGTTCAGGTTTATCGCCACGCTCGTTCCGTTACCGTACGTTGCCTAAACTAATAAAGAAAATCTCGGCGGGGGGTTTTACAGATATGGCAGCGACACAGATTTAATTGCGAATTGAGTAGAAAGCTTCCCACCGCGAGATCACGGGTAACATGGTGCAAACGTGGACACGGTGTCTTGCGGTTCCTTTCCTTTTTTTTTTGTTCGGTTGTTGTTGTTGTTGTTGTTGTCCTTTTCGTCTTCGCGTGGAGTCGAAGACCGATATATTCGTAACGTGCTAGCTATCAGCGTACTCGACGCGAGTTGTATATTGTGTGCAACAACGATGATTTTACTGTACGCCATGCAGACTCGTAAGCGTCGTGACCGTTCCTCGAGGAAGTCGTTCGGGTCGCTGCGGGACAAGCTCCGTTTCGGGGCACGTTGCCTTTTATTGTAATACGCTGGCATCGATTCGACGGTTGCGTATCGTGTCACGCGATAATAAGCCACGGTTATCGATCTCCCGGAAGAGATTGCTCGGAGATTCTTAGGGGAAGTTCGATGGACTTGAACGATCCTCCTCCGACGGCGTGCACACGATTATAACAGTTTCTCGTGTAGTTTTGTTGTCGTGAGATATTCTTAGGCGAATTCGTTTCCTGTGGGCTTCGGTCGAGCCGTTCTTCTGATTGCTTCCTGCAAAATCCGTTTATTGGCGGGTCTAGTAATGGGGGTGGACGCTTGAGCACCCTGTCCTTGAAATAACGCGAATAACATTCACTGGGAATATCAAAATTCTTTACAGTAGAAGATCAAGTATAATGATCGATCTCTACTTTCTTTCTGGCTTCATAAAGTTCAGATTCGCGCAACATTTAATTGTCAAGTGCACAGCCGTCACGTTGTATCGTTCACTCAGAAGAAAAGTGTGACACAACTGAAGATATATTTGTAACAAAGCTATAATAATAATTATATAAATTGTGGTGTACCTTACAACTAATGTACACGACAATTAGCCCGGTATCTAAATAACGACAAATTACTTTACATTTCTAAGTTGGTGATATATAATTAAAAAATCTGACAATTTAAGGTAGACTTTCTTACGTCACTTCTCTTATGAATGAACGATAAGTATGTGTTCGATTTTTTATCCTGCAATCATGGGATTTATATACAGGAAATCATTTTCATGGGGAAAAAAATTGATTGTTTTACTCGGGTACGTTGTTAGAAATGGCGGGAAGTCTAAATAAATTTAATCTTCGCTGGTCTTGGCTCGCCAGCAACGATTCCACCCCCGTGCAGGGGTGGATAACCGATGGAAGCGACTTCCTCGAGGAAGATGAACACCGACGCATAACCGACGTTGGTATCAAACGGAGGACCAGTCGTCCATGGCGCCGCCGTTTATTCGGGAGCGTCGCCGGTGCCTTCGAACCCCCGTACACTTTTTAACGCGACAGAGCAATAAAGCGTCTATTTTCGTTGCTACAATACGAAAGCTGTACAAGAGGACACGGAAGAAAAACACTAACAAAGCGAATTTCGGTTGTCTCGCCGGGAGCCGCGAAGTAGCGTCTTGTTGCACAGTCTATACGGTCCTTCGAGCCTCTTTCTTAGTTACTGTCCACGCTCTGCTGTCTACACGTGTATATACATATATGAATGTATGTATGTGTATATCTCCGGTACGTATACAGGGTGTCCCGCGGATATCGCGACTGTACAGCGGGTAGTTTCGCGCGAGGAGGGAAGTCGAAAATGTGGAACGCGATTTGTTCGTGCGAGGAATTGCTTTCCCGAGAGAATCGACTCTGGATCTTTCCGAGACCCTGAAATAACTTCTGAGCACACTGAAGTGTTTATTGTAAGAAACATTTATATTTTGTTCTTTATATTTAGTATGTTATATATAAAACGTTGAAGTGTTGTTCTTTAAGGACACGTGTCGTTCTTAAGGACTCTAACACGAATACGCACAGAAACAGCGAAGTAAAGATCTACATCGAAATCTGCACGTCAAGCTTGCTCGGAGGAAAAGTTGATTTTCTGAGAAAGAAAGAGTTGTGCGAGAGAAATATCATCGCATAATTTCGACTTGTTTCTTCGTGTAAAATCGGCTAGTCACAGCTTTATCTGCGGCACACCCTGTGCATAGACGCGATAATGATACATTGTCCAGTAAATGCGCGAGCGCAGAACGAGAGTGCCGGCTCATTCTCTTGGGACTGGTTTCGTAAGCGATCGCGTGTCTCTCTCTCGTCCTGAGCGAGCCCCCGACACGTCGAAATCCGCAGGATCGTGGACGAGTATTCCCAACCCACGTCTGCTCGTTCCTCGTTCCACGTCGAACCACGAGATCGCGATCCGGCCCGGTCGATAACTTCCGGTGTGCCCGGCTCGAGCTTACGAGCCAGCCCGACTGACGAGGAAACACGCCGAGGTGACACCCCGACGAATTTAATGAAACTTTAGGAGGGGGAGAGTAGCTCTTGCGAAAATATTTGACACATTTTGCTATCGGCCCACGTGTGCGTCGAACTGGTGCAAGTCTGCAAACCTCACGGTGGAAAACGTATTCGGTTGAATATTTTACAAATTATTGTTCTTCCAACTCCGGAACAGTTTCAGCGATAATATAGATTCCAAACTACTTCAGCACTTGAAGCTGGAAAACGTATTTGTTTGAACATCTAACAAACTATATTAGAGTTGAAAGAATGGTGTCAGCGGGTATATGAATCTCTTACCCTAATTTTGCCGTTGACCAACGTTTATTTATTTAATTGAGTGACAGCGACACAATCTTCAAAATTCAATTATCTTCAATATTCCTGTTTCATTCTTTCAACGTCTGTGAATTCTCTTCATTCAAGAGCTTTTCTAATTTTGTGGAACACATGGCTGGCGAAGTTGCAATACGCCATGTTGAATAAATGTTTCCTTATGTCGATCGTAAATTGTTGCTAACAAAATTTTCAATGATTTCAGCGCACTGGTTCGATCAATTTGTTAAATGTCACCACTATTTGCAAATTTTCACAATATCGTCATTTCAACGTTTCGATCTTATTTTAGATGATTCTCAAGAACATTTTAAGAATTCCACATCGAAGCATCATCTAGCAGCTTTCTATCGCCTCTCTTCGCCTTCTTCTTCTTTTACCGAATAAAAGATGAATAAGAACGGAAAGAGGGCGGCAAAAAGGTGGTAGATGTTTCCTTGTTGTGGACGCAGCTGAAGATAAATGAATCTTCGCGCGATAGCCGATGGAACCACGTGCGTGAAATATTTTACGAACCTCTCGAAAATGTTCATTGAATCCGACGAACGTCGTTACGGCGTGTTTCCTCTCAGACTGGCGTTTTAAATAATTCAGGAGTCTCGCTCGGATTCGTGGTGAACCGAAATCAGCAAACGAGCTGATCGATCCTGTGGACCGGCGGCGCATCGATCGGCGCGTTACTCCGTCTTCTAAAATAGCGATTAAATAAGGATAAGTGATGTGAGACCTACAAACGATAATTGTTGCAAACGTGCCGTCCCAGTGCCAAGTCTCGTTTACTTTCGTGAAAGTTTTAACCGCATAGCTTGCGCCGATCCTCCGTCGACCTCAGGCGATCGGTCAGTCGAATTTCGATCGTTTCGCGTCCCCGATGAAGTTCGATTCGAAACCGGTAGCGACGTCGAACGGGATGCAATCGTCGCGTCTCGTCGTTGGAACGCGATCTTGGGAGAACGGCCACGGAGGATTCCCACGACCGAGATATTTTATTCTTGTACGCTGTCTCCTCGTTTCTCAGCGGAGCCTGCGGTTCCGCGATTGTTGCTCAAATTTTTAACCGATCGGGAACGAACGTAATGTCTCGTTTCAACCGTTCGCGCTCGATTTGCCGTCTCGTTATTTAAACCCCGATGCAGGGCAACGGTCGAGCTTCAACGTTGACGTTCATCGCTCGAATCGCCGCCCCGTGTTATTTAAAGGCGGACCATTTTTGCACCCGCAATGATTTCACTCTGCCCGACCTGTGCTTCGGCCGAGTGTATCGCGTTTTCCCAGTGAAATAACCGTGTCGGTTTCGATTACTGACTTGTTTTGCTTCATTAATCGGCGACGTCGAGCCATTGACTTTACGTCGGGATTCGAGTTTTCCATGTTTCTTTCGGCAGAACAGTTGATCTTTCTTGGAGTATATCGGGTGTCGACAGACCTTGTAAATTAGAAAAGAATTTTTGTTCTATCAGAACATAAAACGCCTTTAACCCTTTGCACTCGATTGATACCACTGATTGAACCCCCATACGTTCCTCAGGGTGAAAATTCACCGATTTACCTTTGTAAAGGTTTCTTCTTGCCTGTGTTGCAAAATGTATTTCTTTGAAATGTATAATATTGAAGCATAACTCGTAGATTCGAAATGTGAAGTAAGAAGGGGTGAAGTATTATTCTAAGATCTTTTATTATTGTACGAGGGTTAAACATCTTTGTATTTAATAAATGGCTATTCAACCCTGTTCAAGTGTGATACGAGTGGATACACTAAATCGCACGCGAACAAGATGAAGAAGGTCATACGTAACGAAAATATTTTCGATCGGATGATGTTCCGACCAACATACACGTTGCAAATTCAGAGTGGTTGCTGAAGAAGCCTTTGGGAACCTGATAGCATCGAGTACAAAGGGTTCGGACGTTTCGAGAATACAAGGAGCGTATCGTGGATACCGATTCATTCTTTACAGAATTGCCTGTAAAGAACTTGATCTGGGGTTAATATTATTTTGTTTGACAGAGTAGGGCGGACGGTATTCTTCGATCCGGAATCAATTAGCTCGAAAGAATTAGTATCGCGAGCGACGATATCGTGAATCTAGAGCTTCGGCTGGCGGCGCGCCGAGCACAAAAGGTTGAACGTTCTCGATCGGCTGCGGTTTCGTAGCAAGTTCTACTGGATGCTTCGCCCGCATGAGTTCTATACAGAGGGGAAACTCCGCCTAGAACTCCGTTCGGCCCTTCCCGGGAGAGCGTACAATTACGTCGGACGTAGGCAGACGAAGCGTTTCGATACGCGCCGGAGAACACACGCCGAAGAAAATCTCGCGAGACCGACCGGGACGAGAGAACACTTTCGCCCGCCCCTCCCCTCCTTGCGAGACCAGTCCCACCCCCCGATTTCCGTCAAAATGTTTAGTCCCTAGCTAGTAATTAACGACGCACTCGCGCTGCTGTGTGCACGGCGCATTCGTGAAACGAAGTCGAATAACGAAGGTGCTACTTAAGAGATATAAGGGGTTGATCGCAGCCCGGCCGGCTCGGGAACCACGAACAGATAAGGGATGATCGATGGGGGACGGGGGATGGTTCACGGTGCCAAAGAAAAGACTAGAACGAACCGCCACGAGACTCATCGACGAGCAGAAACCGGAGGGGGAGGTACGCGACGACCAAGTCGAACGAAAGTTTCTCTCGCGAACGAGCCGGTTCGGCGCTGCGATGGTTTAGTCGATAAATTAACGTATTTATAGTCCTGTCGATTAAGGCTGTAAGTTTCAATCGTCGACTCACACGTGGACTCGTCCCCGACGATCGACAAGGGGCGAGGACCGCGCCTGATGATGGAGTAAACGAGAAAGAGAAAGGGGGTGGGAGAGAGAGAGAGAAAATTAAGGGAAAAAGACGAAAAAAAGCAGTAACTAATAAACAAAGAACATGTCCAACGAATGTCAACGAGTTTCAAAGAAACGAACACCCGGGGGAAACGATGTGGCACGCGTTCACGTGCCGTGCTAGATGAGTGGATGCTACGGGGGGGAGGGGGGTTGAACGGGAGGAACGCGGGGGGTGAAAAGAGACGAGACTTTTTCATTTGCGCCGGCTCGGCCAGCGTGGGGGGTTTGAAACGTGTCGACAGGAACCCGTTTCGTTGTCCGTCTCGCGCGATCTCGCGATCTCGCGATTAAGCGATCCAAGGATTAAGGAAAATAGTTCCATGACGCCTGATGCCTCTGTTAGCTTTTATAATGGCGACCACCGCCGTCCGCCCACTGCCGTTCCGTTTCCACCGCACGCCAAATTTACTACGTTATGGACGGCCGAGGGAAGCTGCAAATCGTTCTGTCACCGAAAGACCCGACTGCGCTTGACGTTTCCTGCTCCGATTCGTAAACCCCGCGACCAGGATCGACTCGCTCCGATCCTGGAACTCGTGCTACCGATTCTTACATTTGTTTCACCGACGTCCGGATATATTTACGGATTTCTTCCGGCTTTTTTGTTTCTTTTCGATATCGAATTTTCATCCCTGCTGCACCGAAGCCTCGAGCCTCGATGATTCTTTCACGCTTAAACGTGCCGCGCGTAATTTCTCCGAGACAATGGACAAAGAAGTTAGATTCTTACGTTTGTTTTTGATATTTACATACATTTTACGGAGATCTCTTACTATTCAAATTTCAAGTGGATGCTTGAATAATGCATACGCGGAAACTGGGAGTCGGAAGGGACTCGGTGAACACGCGGAAATTGCGACTTCTTCTGAAGTTCCGTTATTTGGGGTTGGAGACATGTCGCCTGTCTTGAATTAGAAGTAATAATTAGTTCGGTGTTTGTATATACATGTGTGTATACATATGTATACATATATATATATTTATTATATGTACGTGCGTGTATATTTTCTTTCGTAAGAAAAGACCACTGTTAGTCGTGGTACAATACTCTGATCCACCTGGTACATAAATGCATTCTTCGTGTTTCTTAAGTTCGTGATTAGATGCAAACGGTACCTTGGAGCAAATCAGGTGAGAATTTTGATAATTCGTAACTTGCAATTGAACAGGTTTTTTTCTATTGGAAGAAGCACGTTCGTCGATCTTTGTTATTCAGAAAATAGCTGGACTGTTTAAACAGGAAAACATAAAGAAAGAGTTACACGATTTTCTAAAAAAGAAACATTCGGAGGAATATTTCAATTTATTGAAACATAGATAATTTTGTTAACTGTGACTATAGAAAGATGATACTGTTATTTTCTTTTCCATTGACGTTTTATCGATACAAAAGCATCAGAGTTCACACTTGTCCAACAGGCGATTGTTTCTTAAACTGTTCACTTCAGCACGAAGCGTCGGAGCGGTAGAGTTGCAGGATGAGCACAATTGCAACAAACGACGCTCTCTTTCTTGTAAAAATATTTTCTAATCTGTGATATCGGTGTAAGACGAAATATATGTATATTCAGTATAGCTAGACTATTCGGCTGAGGCAACAAGTAGGTGAGTTAGGTCAGTTTAATCATAATATTTGAAAAGTATATATATTTTTTATATTCACTTACACATCGTTTACGTACCCCTTTTTTATTCTATTGACATTTTTCGAATCAGCAATGATGTGTTACAGTTCCTATTCGCGGAAGTTAACACTTTAAGTGAATTCTCGATACATACATATTTACGGATAAATATTAATAAACGTTCGGAAATCGACACGCGACCAATGCCCAGGATAAATGTAAATTTTCCGCGCGTGAAAGCGGAAGCCAGCCGTAAAATTGACCGTCGATATGTATAATAACGCGTTTAGTTTTTGTAAATCGGTGGAGTGTTGCTATTGCAAATTTGTTGTCACGGTCAACGATGGAACCAAATGTACATAATGGGAGAAATGATAATTACGTTAAAGAAATAATATAATATATTCGTTTGTCTTCGTAACGGTTGTATACACGCACGTTAAAAACATTTGTACGCCGTATGTTGAATTTCAGACTTTTAACAACGAACACGTGGATCGACGTTCTGTGAAATGAAAGTAGTAATGTGTAAGCATCCGTAGGATGAATTTCAAAGTCAAGTTTGCTCGATAGAATTCAGCGAATAAGAAATCTAATTTCGCCGAAATATTCACAAATTCCGTTCTCGAAGAATCGTTTTTATAGATCGATTACTCGCCCCTACTTAACCGAGCTAATTCGTTTCAACTGTTTACGTTACAGCGTACGCGGTGAATATCGCGCGCGATCGACGCTTAACAATATATTTTTCTTATATAGATATATATATATATATAAATATGAACTAGTGAGATAACGACAGCAACAGTGATAATATTTTATAACAGCCATTACAACTTGTGATATTTTAGCGCAGCCTCCAGTTTTAACTAACTTTTATTATCTAACGCAGGAATAAACGATTTAATTTACTGTGATCAAGCGATAGTTAATAATACATCCGAAGAGAAATGTGTTGTAATAATGAACAATCATTTTCAGCGAATGTGATTCTAATGTTTTAGAGTATTACCAATGATCGCAATGATAGTTTTCAACGAACTTTCAATCTGTACAAATCGTAAAGATAGACGACGACGCGACGGTTCGTGCAACGATAGATTTTTATTGAATAATTGCTTAGTAGCATTTATGGTTGGCTAACGGTTGGGACTTGGTCGGGATATGGTTGATCGTTTTGTCTACAAATCCCCAACATAGGGCCCACGACGAACATTTTTGAGAATTTGCCAACGAATATCCAACAATAGGCTTACAATTATTATAGTTCGTTAACTAACAAGAAATTTAAGACGTTAAAAACGTTGCTACAACTAAAAACTTGTTAATTATCATGTTCCAAATTGATTTTGGTTTGTTTTTCTTATTTATGGATATACAAGGTGTCTCAGCTGAAGAAGGCCACCTAAATATCTCCTTTATTTTTAATGGTACGAAAAATATTTATTATATAACTTAATTTATTGAAGAACAATTTCTTTCATTCCGTTATTTTTTCATACTTTTTTTCAAGGTCATCGTAATTTTTTTATCGGTAAAGCTTATTTTTTTTATTCCATCTTATAGCGACTGAAAAAATACATTTGAATATGCTTAAGTCATTAACAAGATGGAATAAAAAAAATATAATAAGCTTTCCCGACAAGAAATAACGACGACCTTGAAGAAACTATAAAAAAATAACCGGACAGATAAAATTGTTCTTCTATGATATTCCTCCTCTTCGATACCATGTAAATTATGCCACAAATATTTTTTTGTGCCATTAAAAATAAAGAAGATATTTAGGTGGCCTCGTTCAGCTGAGACACCCTGTATATTTGCAATTTGTTACTGTCGCGCAACGGTTGACCCTAAGTTTTATTGTACACAGCCTTGGAATTTATTTATTTCTTACATTTTTCCATTTTCCAAGGGGAATGCAAGGGGTAGCGGTCATGTATTACAAGAAAACCCTTTCGGGTTTCTTCAGAATGGACTTTCGTTTTTGAGATACAGGGTGGGGCGGAAATCGTAGTACAACCGGGCAGGGGACATTATATTTTCATTCTACATGCAAAAATAAGTCGAAATTTTTTCGTTTGGCAGCTCGTTTTCGAGAAAATCGAGTTTAGAGTTCCGCCAGGTTCTCTCTCTCTCTCTCTCTCTCCCTCTCTCTCTCTCTCTCGCGTGCGTTAGTATATGCAGAAAGTAGAATTGGTTGATCATGGTCAGACGCGTCAGACGATTCCCATGCAATAGCACGTGTATTCGCTGCATTTTCAAACTCGATTATCTCGAAAACGAGCTGCCAAACGAAAAAATGTCATTCCTCTTTTTCGACTTATTTTTGCATGTAGAATCGCCCCCTGCCCGGTTGTACTACGATTTCCGGCCCACCCTGTTTTTTTATTTCAATTTGTTAACAAATCTAGTAACCCAGAACCGGGGCTCGGAATTATGTATTCGCAACGACCAATTTTCGCAGGGTACCCGCCCCCCCTACCCGTCCTTGCGATCAGGCGCTATTCGTGGCGCCTAGGGGGCGTAGCCATCGTAAATGGGCCGCCGCAATTAAATAATTCCGAGCCCTTTTTTATGTTGAAGGGCGGTGGGGAAATGCATTTTACGTACACCCCCCTCCAGATGACGGTCAGAGGGGGGGTAGTGTGGGGCTCATTTTGCCTGAGAAAAACTAGAGGCAAGGGCAGACCCACTAAAACCCCACCGCCCAGGAGCCTTCTGGTCCACAGCCCGCAGTGCCGTAGGTTATGGTCCCCCCATGGCCCGCTGTTCGCAATCAGCGGGGGATTATTCTACGGCAGCACTCGGATTTTCTTACTCGTGACGGCCGAGTTTCGAAGGCTACGCCCCCTCGACGCCTAGAAGAACGCGAAACGCGCGGCCGGTCGAGGGGGCGTAGCCTTCGAAACTCGGCCGTCGCGACTAAGTAAATCCGAGCGCTGCTCTACGGCCTATCGCCACGACAAATAATAATTCCCAGCCATGACCCAGACGTAGTTTCGGCGGTAGGGCATCGGCTTACTACCGAGGTCTGACGTGGCTAGTAAGTTTTTCCTTTTTCTCAAATTTTTACCGTGAAAATATATTGTTTATGTGTATATTATTAACCTGTTCGCTACCACCGTCACAAATATGTGACATCCATAATCTGACAGCTCACTTAAAAAGCAGTAAAATTAATTTTATGCACTTCGTTGTTTAAAGTCATAGTGGAATGCATAATTTTTAGAGAATCTGTGACATTCTTCTGGTAAAGTGTTTCAATAATTCAAAATTGGGTACGTTGCATTGAATAAAACTTTCGTACAAGGAGGGTAAGCGACGAAACAAATGCTGGTAGCGAACGTGTTAATGATACACTGTAAAAGTACCCACAAAAAAGAAGATCAGAATAATATGTTAGCGGGCCCAATTGGCCGTTCGTATTATAGCGCGACGTTAGCCCTTCGTTGGCCATGATTTTTGGCTCCCCTGCATAAAATGCATTTCTAACGGTTTGCCAACCAATATTGCAACAAAGGCCCAACAAAAGCGCCAACTATAGATGCTACTAGGGTTGCTTTGACTTGTTACATCGTGGAATCACGATGTCGAATCTCATACACGGGATATTTGCACAGGGCAGAGAAAACGAAACACCGGACTCCGTCGGCCAGGTCGATGACTAAATATAATTCTTGAACGGACCGGAGTCAAACCGTGGAAAATACGATCGCACTTTTCCAACTTGTCAAATGTCCGACTGCTAAAAGCGGTCCGGTTAACTCTTCGACCTCGCCGCATTCTGAAAATACAAAAGCTGAGAAGATTTTTCCGATAACTCTTACTCCGCGATTGCACTGCGAAAACTCTCGCATTACAGCGAAATGTATTCAGTGGAATCGCGAGATCGTCTCATAGAAACGAGAAAAACAGCTGCCGCGTGCGACTACGAGAATAAATCGTAGATTGCCTGACGTTTGATTGATCCCAGATATTGCTAATCATGCAGTGAAACAGCACAATTTCATTTCTGGACGTTTTACTTTGCTACAGAATGTTACAGATGTTTGTATATTTAAGACCATGATCTAATCGATCCTTCATTACTTCAATGATAAATATTAGCTTCAATGAAATTGAGAGTGCCAATTTTTTCTTATAAGGATTTGTAAACACAATCGAACTCGTACGTTAATTCAGAGATATTTTCTATATTCTCTTTTCTATCCAAAAAAAAAAAACATAGTGTGAGAAATGTAAAATTCACAATTCATCCTAACTCGAAAAACACATCTAAAGATTTTCTCGATTTTATCGTTAATGCTAATCCTTAGCCAATCCTTGTGCACGGGTAATTTATTGTTAAATATATTATGTTTTGAAATTATAAATTTTTATATTTTTCCATTTATTCGTCAGTGAGCGAAGCGGAATTTTCTTGCTTCTCGTGGAAAAAGACCAAAATAAATAGGTGAACATTTCAAAAGGTATTTTGCCATACTCTTTTCTTCATGCTCAATAAAGACAATTCTCTTTTTTTGTATCCTATTGTAGCCTCTTGTCCATCTTTTAGCTTTTTAAGAAATCTGGACAAAGTCATGCGACAGAAATTGAAGTTTATCGCGCGATTGTTTTTATTTTTTTTTTTAAATAAAATGCTAACTATATAATACTTTTCCAAAACTAAAAGAATAATAATTATGTACATACAAGGACAAAAGAATTAGTGAATCAATATTAAATAATCGAAATAGAACCAAAAAGTAAGGCTTCGTTAAAAATACACGCTACACTATTGCGAACGCTACAAAAATGGACGGCGGAGTGTCTTTACCCACTTTTATAACAAAAACAACTGAAAACGAATCTCGCGTTCTTCTCCTTTCTTATAAATAATGATCGGAACAACTTACCTCGAGAACTTTTACCCCCGGTCTCCCGTGCAGTGTTTTATTATTTTGTCACACTTCTCGGCCAACACAGTCGGCCGAGGTAGCGCGTGGAAATTTTCCTTTCGAGTGAATTACGGACGCGGCAAAAATTCGACCGGTGCACAAGGGTTCGCGAGAAAGGGGTCACAGGTCTCCGGCAGCAAGAATAGAAGAAGTCTTCCCGGTGACCCACAACCTGACCTCTGTTTCGACGTGGGGTCCGGTGGGGGGTGCGTCGATATCGAGAAATAATGCATCGGGTCCTCGTTTTGAGCAGGTCCAAACTTACATACGTCGGATTCCAAGAATCAATTAATCGTGACGGTGCACCGTGTGCGCGGTCGGTAGTTCGTGGAAAACGGAGAACGGGACAGTGTCGGCTGAAAAGAGAGCCAGAGAGAGAGAGAGAGAGAAAGAGAAAGATAGGGGCGAGGAGGGGGATGAGAAAGAAAGAGAGAGAGAGAGAATGTACGAGAGGGTTCGCGAGTGAAAAGGCCTGGGGGGGGTGGTGAGTGTGTGACTCCACATCACGTTAGTTCGCGTGATACCTAGTCGTCTTTCAATCGAAGTCAGTAAAACGTACCTCCGAAATGTGCACGGCATAATATATTCAACGCGATTGTGCCCCTGCACAAAGGAATTACTTTCGCGTTGCACGTGTGCACGGTTTTCCGTACGCTCGCGTCGCGAGCCTAACTTTCTTCGCAGCAGGGACCGTGAGGGTGGGGAGAGCACGCATTTTTCGCCGATACGTCCGCGTTAATATTTTTTTGTTTTTTGCCTGCAGTTCACCCGCGAGTGATACACTTGCTGCACTCGCTATATGTTTACGGATTTAATACGTGTGCACATAGGATACACGCCAGTCCGTCTGTCACGAGGCCTGAGGAAGGAACGGCCGCGCGGCCGCTCGATGGGAACACACGCTCTCTCGGCGCGGCGGCATGGCACCGCGAGCTAAGCGATTTCGCGTGCACCGGATGGAATAATGCACGATGCACCCGTTGTTCCGCGGTTGGAAATTGATGTCCGATAGACTATGAGCCTTCGCTCTAGAAACTCAACTGGTTCTTC
Organism: Lasioglossum malachurum; assembly: GCA_028455605.1. Classification (NCBI taxonomy): domain Eukaryota; kingdom Metazoa; phylum Arthropoda; class Insecta; order Hymenoptera; family Halictidae; genus Lasioglossum; species Lasioglossum malachurum. The sequence goes on from CM052318.1 coordinate 8,418,972, forward strand.
GGGCTTTTTCACTCCACGCTCTGCGCGTCAAGCTACTTTTCCAGCGATTTTATACGCAGCCTCTGCTCTGATACGTTCGTTATCATTACACCGGATTTTATGCATTTATCACGGAAATCGGCACGTACGATTTAAAGCAGCAGACATGTTGAAAATTTTCAAGGACATCGATGTTTCAAACCTTTCTGTATTAGTTTCTGTGTCATACAATCAATGCGAACAATTCTTCTTTTGCATAAAGATTTGCAGTGTATATAGTCATCATTTTTGTTAGTTTAGCTGGTTTGTTAGAAATTATTGAATTTAACATTGAACAGTTGCTTCGTCATTTTGTTTAGCCTAACTGGTTTATTAGAAACTGCTCGGTTTAACATTGAAACCTCCTTCTTAATGTGTTTAGTATAATGTCATCTTTAAATCCATCTAATTTTTTTACTGATTTAATACTTATTTTTGTTATAAATGCGTAAAATCCATAGTGTAATCATAATTTTGTTTAATCTAACTGGTTTGTTAGAAATTGTTGGGTATAATATTGAAAAGTTGCTTCCCCGATGTTTTAAAATCCTGCACCTGTTGTGATACATCTGTAAAGATCTGTGAAGAACGTTTTTGTCCCCAGAAATGTCGTTAAAAAAAATTCATATTTTTTGTATGGCTACATTTATTTTAATGCTTAAATATTGATCACAAACGAATCAAATTTTATTTCCTTTAAAAAGAGAAAGGCGTAACATTTATATTTGTTAGACTTTGTTTAAAATCTTCATCACAAGTTTGACTCGTTAAAATACGGCACTGGGTTAACCCAAAACCTACTAAAAATGACGAGATTGATTTTATTTAGATTTTTCGCGATTCCTATTGTAATGCGTGCTCTACTAAAAATATCTACACAACCATTTTTATTATTTGAATAATTGTAAAATGAAAAATCTGGAATCGGTCATATTGACCAGTGGTGGTAGGTTTAGGGTTAAACAATTTTAATAATATAGATCTTGAGTTTGAAACTAGGAGTTCCATAAAAGTTGAAACACGTGATAGAAATAGATCAATTCCTTCCTTTCCATATTAAATGAACGCTCAAATCCTTTATTCCTTCTTTAATCATCGTCGATATTTCACTGAAAATAAGATTATTCTAGTAAAATCTTACCCCTTCATTGATCCGCAGATCGAAATCAGCAAATCGAAATAATAGAATTGTTCGAGTAAAATCTTATCGAATCGAAATATTTCTTCAAAATTGAATTGCTTTTCTATCCGCGGGGCTGAAGTATTATTTGCGTCTAGGCTCTTGAATTTCATGAACGCGATGTCGTGCGTGTGCATGCGTGATAATTGAAATTGAGTTGCACCGCGCAGACCAGCTGAGTTGCGAGGCTTAAATATTTATTCTGAAACGTTTGCCGTCGCGTTGAGCATCGCACACTATGGCAGTCTGACGAGCCGTACACTGTAAGCGCTAATGTTTGTGTCGTATTAAGTAGCGGTGTCGATAATTAACATGTTCGCTGCGATGCACACCATTGATGATGCATTATTGGCTTTTCGTGTACATAGCCGGCTGCCGGTGCACCATGCTGCGAACACCGCTACAGCGCAGCCACTTCCGGCGCGGCGTCACGAACAAGAAGCTTGCCAATAAAATTATTTCATTTATTATTAATCGAACCAACAACGCCTTTCCCTTTCTCCATTCAGCATCTTCCATTCCTTCAGAACCATCTCTAGCTTGTGAAATAATTTTATTCGACAAAGCTTGCAACCCTTAACTTCTCAGCTGTGTACGATGAGTAATAGAATTAATTACTTCGCGTTAGAATTTCTGTGAAAAACATATTCGTGATTCTCGAACATTTTATAACACTGAGAAAATTAAATTCTCTGAATTCTTAAATACCTTCGGCTGAGAGGTTCGAAGAAATATTCTCGATTAATTCGAAAACATCGATAAAGTATGATTTCACGAAACGAAATTGTTTCTTTACATTGAAGTTCGATGACACATAGATTAATAATTATCTATGGAGCTTTCTCTTATTAATCGAAACAACAACGACTTTCCCTTTCTCCATTCGGCATCTTCCATTTCTTCGGAACCATCGCTAGCTTGTGAAATAATTTTATTCGACGAAGCTTGCAACCCTTAACTTCTCAGCTGTGTACGATGAGTAATAGAATTAATTACTTCGCGTTAGAATTTCTGTGAAAAACATATTCGTGATTTTCGAACATTTTATAACATTGAAAAAATTAAAATCGTCTAAATTCTTCAACATTTTCGCCTATAGGAGTCGAGCTACAGAGCTGGGAGGTTCGAAGAAATATTCCCGATCAATTCGGAAACATCGATAACGTTTGATTTCACGAAACGAAATTGTTTCTTTACATTGAACTTCGATGATAGGCGGATATTCAAGAAGGACACATAGATTCTTAATTATCTATGGCGCTTCTTCTTCAGCCCCATGAACGGAAGCTTCCCTTTCCCGAAAACAACGTCTGCTAGATGGAAATTTCAATTGAACCACGAGAATGCGAGATCCATGATTTCCGGCAGTTCGGCGGATTGTTAGATAGTCAGGTTTGCCACAGTATGATAGAGAGAATTAACACTCTCTTAATTAACTTCTGCGTTCGATGAGAGGCTAAAGGTATGGCCAGGCGTTATGGAATGTATTGGGCATTTTAAACTACGTTTAAAAAAAATTATAGCTACCTATACAACACCAAGTAATATATATACACAAATTCTAATATATAAATATATATATATATGATGACGATGACGATGATAATATTATATATATATACATATATATGTGTGTACACGGGGTGTACCGTAACATGCAGGCAAACATTCGGAGATAACATCGGCCCATCGAAAGTGTAGAAGGAAGCTCGTATAAATATACTGTTCTATTTGATTTTGTTTTCAAGTTGTTCGTAAACTTTATATTCGTTTACTTTCATGAAACGAAATTAATTCTGTTAATTAGTTTAATTCTGTTGCAAAGTCGGTGCCCTGTAGGAAATTCCAACAAGTCACGTTATACATAAAAATCCTTCGAGTCGCAACAATTAGAACGTTGCAAATAAAAAAATATTGATTACATTCAATTACAACAGTAAATGGAGAGAAGCGAGACGATTGTATTTGCATAAAAAGAAACTATGAAGCAACGGTTTGGAGGTTGTTCCCCTAAAATATTTTGTGATTAACCAAGATAGTTAAGCCCCCTGACAGTCACGAATTAAATGGAATTCGATGCGACCAAAGGTACCATTATACAATTATGGCTTAGGAAAATATTCAGAAAATGTTACGGTGAAGTCACCGTTTCTATGAACCGTTGTTTCTGTTTTATGGTTTCGATGAGTCGAGGCCATCCCCAGATCTTTTCCCGCACGCCACGGGCCTCCCTGTGTACACGGAAATATATTTAATGAATGTTCCTATATTTATATTATGAATACGTAATAAGTGTATCATATTAATATTCGATGGCGATTTCAGGTTTTTACCAAAAGCGACAGCAAACAAAAAGATTAGGTGTCTGTTTAACTATCGAGTTAACATTAAACGAATCGGAAGAGGGCGAGAGAGAAAGGGTGAACAAGCGTAGACGTAAACAATAAAACAATGGAGAGTATGTAACGTAGGAGGAGAAGACGGGGTGGGACAGTTAGAGGGATAGATAAACAATTTTGGTTTCGCGTAGGATCCCATCGAGAACAATTTTTCGGGGTGAACACGGGAAAAGGAATTCGATGGGGGTGAAAGAAACCATGAGGAATGATGATTTTAAGCGGGTTTGCGTGTGTTGGTGACGAGGCGAGGGTCTTCCTATACTGACTGAACGATCAGATGTGATATATGCATAAGGATTAATTAATAATTATTTACTCCAATCGTATATATATATATAAATATATATATGTAATTAATATTATTAATATGGTTATGATATACAAACATTATATCTATATATTGTGTATAAGTAGATAGGAACATATACAATGTTTTTAACTGGTTTATCTATGTTCCGAGGATATATGCTAAGTGTATTTAGGAAGTTGTAAGAAGGTCTCTCGCCGTTAATGTTTAATCGATAGAGACCATGCGAGTGATTATGTTCGCGACGAAAGAGAATTGAAACGTTCGTGGAAACGTTTCACCGTTCGATCATACGTATAGTAAATACGAGTCGAAAAAGTTCGACGATATTCATTTCAGTTGCTCACCGATTGGCTGACGAAACCGATATACGCGGATTCTCTGCTCAAAATAATTGTTCAATAATCTGTTCCGTCCAACGATATTTCAATCGTTAGAATAATGCAGCTTCGAAAGAAATGCGTACGCTGTCTCGTAATCCGATAAAAATAGGATGCAGAATTCGATAGTTAGATTCGATCTAACTTGGGAGATGTAACAATTCTATGCAGCACTGTCCACGTCTGGGTACTCTCACACACTTATGATATTTCTTTACTCTTACAATAACCAGTAGCGGACCGTTCATTTTCGTACCCTGGTCTAACACTGTTTGGGGGCCTACCGAATTAACCCAAATAATAAATACCAAACACATTTTTGTATAATTTATTTTTTCTTAAGTTTCTAATTTTATTTTTTGGACCGTGAAGGGGCCCTTCGACTGCACGGGGCCCTGGGCTGCAGCCCATAAAGCCCAATCTCGAGGAGGCGAAGTGAAATAGAAATTCCTGAAAATGAGAAATGGACAGCGGATCTTTACGCAGAACATAAAAATGTTCCACCTCATTTACAACCAACTGCGGCGAGATAGAAATTCATTTTCTATCGAAATATGTTTAATAGGTCGAAAATAATATGTAACAGTGTTTTGAAATTCTTCTAATGCTTCATTTTTGTTATAAATGCATAAGATCCGCTGTCTAATGAAAAATGTCGAAATTTATTCCAACGTGATTAACCCCTTGCCCTACGATTTATTTTACGGTTCCAGTGATTAGAGCTTTCCTTGTAGTTCGCAATTTGCCAGGAAAGGAGAAAATTTATATCTATTGTATGTCTACATGATCTCCAATAATTATACATTAACAAAACCAAAATAGAATTTCATCTCGGGTTAAAGGAAATTAATAACATACGTATTTATTAGACTCTGTGTTCAGAATCTTCATTAAGTGTCTGACACGATATTGTAGGGAAAGGGGTTAAGTGGATCGACCACGTACACTGACAGTCATAAGCAGACTGCGGATCTTTGTGCGAAATACAAAATTGCCTGCGTCGATTACAGGAGAAGGGAGTTACGTAAAAATTCATTTATTCTCTTTATAATTTGAATAGGTTGTAAATAACGTACCCGTAATATTGAATTCATTTTATGTTTCAATCTCGGCGCCCACGCGTGGACATTCATTGAGAAGTATTACTATATTATACAGTATTTCTTTCGTCCATAATATCCGATCCAGAGGTACGATCATCCGATTATTTTGAGCAGCGTGTACGCGGATGAGTAAAGGTTCGCTGAGTGGAAACACGGCCGTCTCTGGTATAGGCCGGAACGTGCTAAATTTGGCAACGCTGTCTCAGTCCGATGTGAAGTCGCTCGCGTTACATCGCGGCCATATGCTACTGCGCATATGCAGTAGCCTGATCGTACCAGAGTCGCCAGGGGGTGGGGATGGAGCACGAATTAAGGGGAAAAAGATACGCGTCACGTGAGCGGGCCGCGACGGATGCTTGGAGACTAGCGTCGTAGAAGGGGAAGGTAGTGCGGGGACACAAGTATCGATCTGGTGACACTGCATTAGGTTGTATTATAAGCATACAACTAAACAACCGGTTTCAACAATTTCGTGGCCAGATAAAAGTCTTTAAGATGAAGGGCCCGCATAATGATGAACCAAGGGCTACTATCGAAGCAGGTCCTCGTAGAAGGGGAAGCTAGAGTCGGGACAGAAGCGTTACTCTGCATCGGACTGATGAGGTGTTGCCACATCGCGTGTTCCGGCCTGTACCAGAGACGGCCGTGGCGGAAAGCAATATGAACGTTCCTATTCTTTTCGTTGTTCTTCCGCGAGGCTCAGCGACGAACCGAATCCCATCGAAATTCGTGCTGCGTTGCTTTCTACACGACTGTTTTCAGTAGAAAGGGACGAGCCTGTTATATACGTAGTATAATTATACCTCCGCAGAAGGTCAAGAGAAAAAATTTCCCCCACGAACGTTCGGTGTCGAAGACATCGCGCGCGGTCCTCTTTCGCGCGGACTCTTAACGAGCCGGTTCCCCGGTTTAGAAGAAAACGAACAGGAGAAAACAGAAACAATTCGGGAGTGTTTCGAGTTTATGCGTTCCGTGCAATAACAGTTTGCTCAAATCCTCGGTGTCCGTCGGTCCGTCCGTACGGAACGACTACTCGTAAGTTTAAACCGTCAAGTGTACATTTCTCTGCGTAAAGACACGAGCACACGTACACGAACACAGACACGCGTACACGAACACGAGGACACCTCGCACACAGGCGTGCGGTATATAGCGCGACAGGAATGGCGCGACTAGGGAGAAAACGTAGCAGCTAGCTAGCTAACTCGACTCGTTAAACGTAGTCAGACAATTTTTCGACCGTAGTAGCCCGACAAAAACGGACTTTAATCTCCTATTTCAAACCTTTCTTCGAGTCTCTCGATGTTTTTTCGGTGTCTATTTTAAAGAGATTTAAGCAAACTAAAGCTAAACAAAAAAAAAAAATAATAAAACGTTAGTATATATTAATGAACAAAAAAAAAAAACCACGTAACTACGAACGATTTCAGCGTTTAGCTTCGTCTGTGTAATAGCGTATACAATTGTCGAGAACAGAAGCAAGGGAGGCGAAGCACGAGCGGTAAGAAAATCTTTCGGACAAGTGTGCGCCCGGGACGAACGTACGGAGTTGTTCGGACTGGGGTGCACGGTGCTCCCATGCTATTTCGGCAAAATTAATCGTAGGTGTGTTTATAGAATCTTTCCTCTAATCTTCTTCCCTAAACTTCGCGTTATCTCTAGCAATAATAACGAACAACGGCTACTATAGCGACGATCCCCGGATGTGTTGCAGCTCGATGGTAGCCCGAGCTGACGTTCACAGATCTATCTCGGTTAGGCTCGAATACCATCCTTTCGCTAATTTTGCTGAAATAGAGATCGCGCCCCACAACCCAACTGAGAGAGAAACCGAAAAAAAAAACTCAGTCCGACGAGGTCTTCGAAACAATGGAGAAGAGAAAGAAAAAGAGAAAGAGGGAGAGAGAGACGTTCGAAAAAAAAAAAAATATTGCGAGGCGACGAAAGGGGAAATCAGACGTAAAGTTCTATGGAATTGAAGTACCCGTAGTCACACGCCTGTTCCCCTCGCCTCTCATCCGAGATTTGCTCATACTTCCCCCAAAACCCCATTCACTTGTAGTATTTGACCCCCGCTCGCCGGTCTCTGAAGCTTTAACGAAAGTCGATTTAGCAATCACATTCATCCGGTTCTTGCGAGGATGAATTAATGGAGAGAAATAACGATATATGAAGGATATTTCGTGGCCGTACTGTAATAACTGTTTGTCGTACCTACTGAATAGATATTAATGATTACGATGTAATAACTAGCATAATTAAACAAATTGAGGGGCGGCGACACACGCCACGGGGCCCGCGCAAAGGAAACGGTTTGTGGCGAACGAGGCGCTGACCTCACGTGGATGTTAGAGATATTTTTCAACTTGTACTAAATGTGATAAACCGATGAATTGACAATGAGCAATCTAATTGTAATATATATGAACACTATACTTATATATTATATAAATATATATATACATACTTATATATATATAATTATATACATATATATATATAAATATATTATAAATACATGTCTGTCGTACAAGCCGTGGTTAGGTTCTACCGTAAAACTAGTACGTGTTAGCTTAATATGGATTTTACACGTGTGAAGAGAGAGAGAGAGTGAGAGCGAAAGAGAGGGAGGGAGAGAGAGAGAGAGAGAGAGAGAGAGAGAGAGAGAGAGAGAAGAAAGAAACGGCCGAATGATGCGCTGTGGTAAATTTATTTCCTTTCTCCGCGTACGTTTTAAGCGGCAATAGAAGAGTCTAAAGTGAAAACTACATAATGCCGAGAAGAAGGGAAAGATGTGGTCACGATGTCGCATGCCGTCTCGAAATCTGTCCACGATTTTTTTCCACTGACGCCGGGCGCTGTCTCCGCGCTGTAATTCTAAGGGCTAGCCACTCGGCGGATTGATCGATTAATTACTTAATTAATTAATTAGGGAACTCCCCGGAAGCGGGCTGAACGCTTTGCATCTGCCTTTCTCCACGGCACGAGTCGGGGACAAGTGACAACCGATCGTGTTCCGACTTCTTGGCGACGCACGTTCCTTCGAACAATCTTCCCTTCGTTTTTACCGTCAATTAGCGATGGCGTGCACAATCACTGAACGTGATTCTATCACAGTGATCGCGGAATCACGATCACGGTCGTGATTTTAACTTCATTCGCGACGTGATTTTTTAATAAAGAGTGAATTTGCTCACTGTCATCCTAATTTTTCATCTCGTTTGAATTAGTTTTTTTTTTAAATACATCACTTAGCTTGCATATAATTGAAATTGTTGTACGTTTCCTGTATACAGGGTGTCTCAGCTGAAGGAGGCCACCTAAATATCTCCATTATTTTTAATGGCACAAGAAATATTTATGGCATAATTTATATGGTATCGAAAAAGGAATATCATAGTTATTTTTTCATAGTTTTTTCAAGGTCATCGTCATTTTTTTTATTAGGAAAACTAATTTTTTTTATTCCATCTTATAGCGGCTGAAAAGGTGCATTTGAATATGCTTAAGTCATTAACATGATGGAATAAAAAAAATATAAGTTTTTCTGATAAAAAATAACGGTGATCTTGAAAAAACTATTAAAAAACATTGCTCTTCTATGATATTCCTCCTTCGATACCATTTAAATTATTCCTTTTGTGCCATTAAAAATAAAGAAGATATTTATGTGGTCTCCTTCCGTTGAGACACCCCGTATAACGTAAATTTACTTCATTTTTCATTTAAGTATTAATTCTTCCTTTCGATTTCAAAATCGTAATATTTATCTAAATGGCATAGAGGTTCAGACAATTTCTTTTGTGTTTATTTTTGTATACACTATGTATACTGTTTTACGAAACACCAATGTATTACTTAACGATTATAGGAAACGGAAATGACAGTTTGAGAAACGTACTTTGTTCTGATGTCGTGCACATAAGACATACAGATTATGAGATTATTTCTCTGTGACATGCGCGAAGAACAGTCATGCTTTCCGCCAATGAGAAGCGATCACCGTGATTGAGAACGAACGTGATCGAAAAGCAGTTCACGCCATCCCGACAATCAATTCGACAAATAAATCGAAATATTTTTGGAAATGTTCGGTGAACGTTCGACATACATGTAACATCGAAGGACAGGAAAAAAGTTCTCGGGTAACATAATCAAATAATTTCTAATATAAGATCATTTCTAAGCTTCCTTTTGATATATTTCGATTTTTGAAAAATCCCATCCGATAGATAAAGTGTTAATTTGATTCAAATGTTGCCATCGCCATTTTCACGAAAGTTTTGTTATCCAGAGTTAAGTCTGCAAGAAATATCTCCAAAAATGTGTTTTAAATAATTGATAATTTAAGCTGCGAATGATAAAGTCCGCTGGCAGAGGGTTAAAGAAAGGAGAATAATAACGTTGTGTATCGAATGATTTTGTTTTCTGATAGTCCTGACATTGTAAAATCAACGAACTACAATTTGCAAATTTTCTTTTACTTTTAATAAAGTGTATTTTTGCCTTGATGAGAAAAATTGGAAGGATTAGGCGGTGAGGTGATGAAATTTAAAACGTCGTTGAATTATTTTCATCCTATTATTAGACTTATTAAAAAAATAATTACTGTAAATTTCCACTGGATTCCTGTCTCTTCTGATCGAGACAAACAATTTTTATTTTCCATACAGATCTGCCGTCTAGTAACTATCCTCCAAGTTAAATAAATTAATAGCGTTCACCGATATTTTCCACCAGCGAATAATTACGATTTAATTTCCAGATAAGTCGAATCAATGAATTAAAGATTTCCCGGTTTTTCCAGATCGATAAACAAAAACAGCTACGTGTAAAAACGAAATTCATTAGCGAATTGTCATCTTTTGGAACGTCGGGTTCAACAGCATGATGCAACAGCTCGCCGACGGTAACCGCGTTCGATATATTACTTATATATAAATAGCCGTTGGTACAAAGTTGCAAGTCCCATTTTAATCCGATCCCATCGACCGCTAGATCGTCGATCTCTGGCGATCGACGATCGATCGACCGACCAAGCAACGTGATCGACGACTATGTAACGGCGTGTAATTTAATTCCTAGCGTTTTATGAGCCGCCAGTCACGGCGCCCCACGTCAATGGCTCGCTTTAAACAAACAAAAAAAAGAATAAACGACGAAAAAGGAAAAAAAGAAGATGAGGAAAAGGAAAAAAAGACGGGGATGAAAAGTACTGTGTAAAAAAAAAAAATACACTATTACTGGTACATTATTACACTGTAACCAATTGTTGTCTACGATATAATGTTATTTTTCTAATTCATATTCAATTGTTATCGTTAAGAGTGAATGGAAGCGAGTGGATGTGAGAGAGCGAACAAAAAGCATGAGCGAGACGAAGCAAGAGCACACACACGCACACGCGAGCTATAGTACTTCACGGAAAGCTATGATGTCGAGCTGAAGCGCAACCCTTACTTCTTTCCAACTTTCTCCCCCGACGGAACATCCGATACGAACGCATTCGTCAAGTTTCGTCGTGTAACTCGTGCTTGGAGCTTTCATTCTTCGGAACGTTCAATTCCGAAATCAATTCGGTGAAACCTAATTATTATTTTATTAAAAACTTTTTCTTACTCGTTATCGATCACAGACAGTATTCCGAGATTATTTGAGAGGAATCTGCAGCTGTTACTCTTCCATTTTCACTTCCACACGAACGATTTTTTCAATAATTTTATTGCCAACAGCGTGACAATACGTCAGGTTATAAATACAATAATTTTATACGCCATGTGTACGCGTGTAATATCGAGGACGAGTGTAAAGTTTCCGGAACGAAGTCTGACCAGTCGTAGACTCAATCTACTTGCACGGAGTAGTGTAGACGTCTCTCATCCAAGAAAGAAATCTTTTTGGAATTACGTTCGTTCCGCCACTTCCAAAATAAATGTAATTAAACTACAGGTTCAATGCATTGATTCGGTAACATAAGAAACACTGCAGACACAAGCCATTATTTTATACTTCAAGTGTACACGTGTAATAACGAGAACGAGTGTAAAGGTTTCCGAAACGAAGTCTGAAATCGTAGACTCAATCTACTTATAACTAGTAGTGTAGGCGTCTCTCATCCAAGAAAGAAATCTTTTTGAAATTACGTTCGTTCCACTACTTCCACAATAATTGTAATTATAAACTGCAGATTCAATGTTCATTAATTTCGTATAAGAAACACTGCAGACATTAGGCAGCTATAAAACTACTAGATTCGAAGGGGCGAAAATGGTTGCAAAATGTGAAAGTAAAAAGCCTGATGCAAATAAACATTATTTGTTAAATGGATGACGAACTAAATTATCAAATTGGTGGACAATTGCTGATAAAAAAGATACTAGTCAAATGTTTCTGCAAGAACTACTTGCCAACTGTCAATGAAATATTACAGTTGTTTAACGGTTGTTTGAAATTTAATGTCATATATCCACTTTATTTTTAATCTGAATAAACCAAACACGATCAGTGCCGAACATCAACCCCGAAAGTTAAAATGGATCACAGGAATGTTATTTTACACATTCTAAAAATCCTAATGAAATTTAGTTCATTATTAAACATGTCAGCTAACGTGTCAACCCTCGTCCGTCCCTCGTTTCTACAGTTTAACATTTTGCGGATGAATTACATCGTATTGACGATATCAGGTCGATGTATTTACTTCCTAAAGTTGCAAACAAATAATTGAATTATTGTAGTAACAAAAGGTCAGTATACCTACACTTTTATTATGTCCCCAGAAGTGAGGACTTCGACATAGGGTTTAGCTCCCTTATATTTATTTAGTTCATGACAATTGTGTCAAATCGACACGAGGAGTAGATGAGAGATAATATGAGATAATCCTGGTTTGTACAAATCACAATAAAAAGAAACTAGATTTATTCAGTATCCTTAAAAATTTAGGGTTACAGAATGAAACAAACCTAGTCTGTATAAATTACAGTAAAAACACAATTCCTTAAGTATCTCTAAAAAACGTGTAAAATTGATACGAGGGATGAACGAGGGTTAAAGGATGAAACAAACCTGGTTTTATGAATTCTAGCAAAAGTCATAGATTGAGTGTAACTTACAAAACGGAGAGGGTAGTTGAAAGGTTTCCAAGCACGAGTTCGGATCGAAGCAAAACACGGTCCACGAGGACAGTCGGCGAGTTAACCGATAGATCAACCCCTACGCCACTCCTTGCCGTCACGTTTGACTCGGAGCTTTCGTGTGCGAGCGACGCAAAAGCGAAACAAAGCGGTTGCGAGGCGTAATTAGCAGGACGCTGTTGCCGGGTGGCGCGCTGGTCTGTGATAAAAACAAAAAAAAAAAGATGAAAAAAGTCGCGGACGCGTATTGTATTTTTTGTAAGGCTCGATTGTGCCAGATTTGTGATAGCCAAGTCCGCGACATCCTCGATTAAGTGGACGATGATGATGGGCAAGCGTGCCACCCCGGCGCCGAGGGAAACAAGCATGGCGACTCGACTACGACGAGTTTCTGCCGTCCGAGAACATAGGAAAAGGAAACAGTGCTGAACGAGCCTCCCGACGCGTTCTGTTTGTACGGAGCACGTATTAGAGCATTTATTATTGCAGTGTGACGGGGAACAGAGAAACAGGCGATTAGGGGAACCAATGGGCTCAAAGTCGAAGCTCCGGAAGCTCTAGGGGTCTCTGAACAGCACTGTTTCGAACCGTAACGATCTCCCTTCAGCTAAACTTCTTCCATTCTATCAATCTTCGTCTGACTTTGTCTGGTGTATCGTTTCGGAACTGCCTTCCGTGTTTATTTATTGTTCAGATGATTAGGTTTAACGGTAGAGTTACTTTCCGTTAAGCGAGAAGAGGTGTTTGTATGTATAATATTGAAGAAGACAGCATTTAAAATAATTATGTAAGGTATTTCGTTGCGTATGTGTATTTGAGGTATTTTATACTGATTCAGAATACTATACCTACCAGTTTCATCAACGAGCTTTATCACTAACTTTTTTTTTACTTTCTATCAGTCTGAGCTCCAGAATATTAGCATAGTTAGAAACGTATAGGAGACGGCGAATCGAAAGAAAGAAAGGGAAAAGGGGAGAGAAAGGGAGAATCGTTACGGGCGCAAACGATCGAGAGAAGGAAACTAGTCGGCGGAACACGCGAGGAAGCCTAAGTCATAAATATTGTGTGCGACACACACCGCGTTTCGCCTTCCATGAGAAACCGGCGGCGAGTAAAATGAATACGCAGTGTGCGTATGTGTGCGTGAGCATGTGTTGTTGTTGAATCTGGTGTCCACACGATGCCAAAGATGTAAGTCATGTAATAAAGTTGTGACTAAGGTATTATGGTAACGTCAATGATAACGATGAACAACAGTGATAATCGTTATTGCTATCTTGTAACGTTTAATGTATATGAGTGTCGTGCAAAAAAAAAAAAATATGAGCGGCTGAGCTCCTCGGTGTTGTGGGTATACATACTCGTTCCTAGCAACTCGTATGACAATTACTACTCGATACTACTCATAACATTGCATTGATCTACTTTACTCTACGTATTTCAAAGATAAATAAATACATTCTGTCCAATCTCAATAGCCGAGTGTTTTCTGCAAGTACCCGCTACGAACTTCCAACGTTATAAACAATTTCGAATATTGTGAACCGATGAAAACAGTGTCAATGGAATTAAACAAGTACATATGGATATATGATCCAAAGTACATCACATTTCGACCTCATTTTACTCAGATAAATGTGACAAATATATGTTGGTAAAAGTTCCATAAAGAAATAATTAAAAATAATGTATTCCATATACAGTAAATGTTCTATAATCGCAACAAGACCGTACACGATAAACGCAAAAACATATCCCCTCCACTGTAGTAAACTGATCTCGCCTCGGGTATATTGTTGTGAGCCACTACTGATGCGACGCGACGCGGAGAGTCGCAGTTTGCCGGCACAGTTCGAAGGCCCGTACGTTCTCACAATATAATACCAATATAAAATTTTTTTTATTATTACTTATTTTTTTATGAAACTTTCATCAAAATATTTGTGGCATTTTTCTGATTAAAATACGACCAAACACGATATTATTTCAACTGTATTTAGTGGTTTAATTGACGATGAAAATTTCGGGCGCAAGGAAGGACAGTGTATGGGAAAGAGACGCGAAGAGTCGCAGTCGCTTCGGCCGCGCGCGGTCTCTCTTTACACGCGCTGTCCTTGTCTACGTTCGCCTCGGCCTTTGAAGCTCGAAAAAATATTGTCGCGATTATAGAGGATTTACTGTAATACTATATTCCAAATTCGGCCACTTTCCTCTACATAGTGGCTCACCTAAAGGTAGGCACCTAAATATTAATAATTGAAAACCCACTTTCCATCTACCATTTTTTAAAGTCGGAGATCACTTCAAGGTCGTGTCACTAACTCTAAGTGCAGTTGAACGTCAACTACCATACACATAGTGAGAAATCACAACAATTCATAAAATTATATAATTTTTTATATAAATATATAATTGATAATTATAAATTGGAGCACAAATGAAGGTATAATTTCCACAGTATGAAAAATATATTTATTGTCCATGAACAATGTCGGCCATAATGTTGCTAAATATATATTTGCAACTTGTAAACGTCAATTTTACGACGATTTCCTGTCGAGAAGAATTCTTTTATCTTTTGGCGTTAGGAAACCGGTTAAAAAAGGGTTCACAAAAATGAAGCAATCACTTTATTTCTTTCTCAACGATTTAATACAATTTTCTTATGCATTCGTATATTTTACAATCTCACATTTATATATATATTTTTGTCAATATTTTGGACTGTGCACTTTCCAGCGTTGTTTCGTTACACTCCGACACATCAAGCGTCGAGTATTTCATGTTAATGTGTCATGGTACGGAATATTTAAAATCTATTAATCTCTGATATAATGCTTCCGTTTTTCTTATTTTCTATATATAGCTTAATATCTGACCCGTCTCCTTTTTCCCTTTCCTTCTACCTTGTATCCATGTCCAACACAAAAATTCCGTGCGAAACTGGTACCAAATATTCCTCTCAACCGATCAAGACCATTTCCCCAACCTCTATTATAAGATAAGGATGCACATATTTTGTTAGCGCAGTCATTTTCACATTTCTGTCCAGTCTGTCATTCCAAAAATTGGCAAAATGGTACTCCAAACCTAACATTTCGTCCTCCTTCCGGTTTTATCAAGAATATCCTTCCAAGTTTTCAGAATCAAATATATAAAACGATGTCTAAAGGTGTGTTAAGCTGCGTCCACACTCTAGCAACATCGAGCAACTCTTTGCTGTCTCTTGTTGCTTTTTTCAAGATACATGCAACATCAATTAAAATTTGCTCGTTGTTGCCTCAGTGTGTGCGTAGCTTTAGGAATTGAGTTTCCTCAAAACCTCTGTTTTATAAATTCCTGTCAATGTGTCGGTACGTTTTATTTCAACGTGTTCAGTAACAAAAGAAATGCAAAGTGAGAATTCACAATATCTTGGAGCGGTAAGAAATATTTGGCAACCGTTGCATGTGTTTTCGATACTCAAACTGAACGCTGGAAATAAAGAGACGATCGTCATATCGGTCATAATGCGTCCTTACAAAATATCGGTTACGATTTCGGCTAACAACTAGCAGAAGCTACCCTTAAGAACTAAGGAGAATCCAACGATCTGACAAATCGTTCGATCGTCGAAATCCTTCGTCGAGCACGTGGTCGTCGCAATTCGGACACTTGTTACGGTTATAACATGGCAAACAAAGCGCGCGATACTTGATTTATTAGAAAACGTGTACGGTTAGCTTCACATGGCCCAGTCCATGATCATCTGGTTCTAGCTACCTCTCTTTCTTTGCTATTTCTTCATCGAATTTATTTCGAGATATGTCAAGAATTCAATACGCATGCAGACTATAATTCACGATGCGATCGTATTGCGATTCGAGCGTCGCGTCAATTGTTTGTGAAACATGTCGGATATAAATTGTAATTTTATGTAGACTAATTACAATTCTATTTAGTGAACACATTCTACATTTTGGCAGGCATTCTGATATCTCCGGAATCGCAGCATTCTGCAACTGTGTCGATTACGGTCAAAACTGTATGTAACTTCATTGATAAGTAGACTAGCAGTCCAGGTGTATAATTTAATAACGTAGAATTTAATACCGATTTTGTTATCAATAAAAAGTAGCAAAGTAGAAAACTTGCAGAAAAAAACACTTTAGTTGAAAGTGAACATTTAGAAAACTGCCTCTATCGTGAAAGTCAATTTTCTTGCTCAATCGAGCAATAGATTAAACTGTACCCCTTGGGTAACCAGAAATTTTTGCCTTTGTCCTATGTAATCCAGTAAATTTGGGTGAGAAAAGTTTCAATTCTAAGAGAGCAGCGGTTCAAAAGTTGTGAGTGTTTACATTTGAGCGATTTTCAGTGTTTTTGACAGATAATGTTGGTATGTATAGGCCCGTCACGCGCCGCTAACAAATCTACTGGATTACATAGAAAGAAGGCAAAAATTTCTGGTTACCAGTTACATCATTTATCAATATACAGCGTATCCCAAAAATGTTGTGCTTCACACAAAGGGAAAATGACCTCAGGAATCACCGCTTTTAAGGAAGTACAATATATTTGAGACACCCTGTATATGAAGAAACTAATTCGTTATTTGCTTTCAGGTTTATTGGCAACGAGAGTCACCGCTACGAATGACGCATTATAAGTTAGCTCCAATAACTGTAATATATTTACACAAAAAATGAATAACCAAAAATAAAATAAAATTGACAATACAACTCATACTTCCCGTGTAACATGTTCAAAAATCTTTTTTCAGTCCATTCCAGCTGTATGTCACCCCTCAAGAGGATCAACCGAAGCAGAAAATCTTTCTTTGCACTTGCACAGTGTGTCAAACTAACACTGAAAGTGCGCGTGCAACGCTTGAGTCGCAAACACGATCGCAACACCATACTTTGTGTGACTATACAAAAACAGTGACTAGCTTAAAATTATGATTATACGATCGGTATCTATTGTCATAGAAACAACGGTCGCTAACGATCTGCGCCGTTGTGCGTTTGCATACATCTTTTGCATGAGGAGGAATGGTTCAATGTGCAGTATTAACTTTTCTGTCGCTGTACAATCATACTTGTGCGTAAGTATCTCCAGTTACCTGGACCTAGCCTACGCTGATCAAGATTCTCTGGCGTACAAAGCGTTTGAGACTAGCATCGTACAAGGTGACGACTAAAAAACAGACCAATACTGAGCGCATAAGACCACACGACCGAAGAGAAAACTTCTATGGCGATTGCACGCCTGTCTGTTTGGGGTAACTTTTTAGTGGTGGGACAAAGACGGCCCCAACATTTCTCTAAATGGGAATTACAGTGAAGTCGCGATCTAGCTCCCATCGCCTGTTCCGAGCAGGGACAGAGATCGTGTAGGGAAACTATTTTTTTACGACTGACAGTTCGAGCTTTTCAAGCTCGAAATTTTCATTTCGGTCGTGCGGATTGCTTTCTTTTTTGTTTAAAAATACCGAGACAATAACGGTGCAGCGATCGACCAATCTGTTCAAACTAGGAATGTGCGGGTTCCCGAAATTAAGGGCTTGGACGGGCTCGGGCGATCCAGATTAATCTTCGCCGGACGGATACAGGGTCCAAACGTAAGGAATCGAGAGGAATACAGTTACCCTCTCTCTGTCATTACTGGATTAGTCACATGGTATTGTAACACGGACGACAGAGACAAGACGCGTCACGTGACCAGACTGGTTGGATTCCACTGGAGAGTGGAATATGGGTGGAATACACCGCCCGAGCCCGTCCGACTTACTTCAGCCCGACACGAACAGTCGGGTACTCGATACATCCCTAGTTAATTAAAATTCCGAAACGGAAGAACAATTTTCTGGCCACATTAAAAATGATTCGTCTCAAAACGCTCTCTACGACAAGTGGCTTTCGAAAAGTTCGCCATTAAATACATCCGAAATTTTTATTATGGGTTTCCGACGATATAATGATTAAATGCGGCAGTTTTAATACACCGTGGAAGGGTAGTCGTAGACGATTCTACCGCGATGTTTCCATAAATCACTCGTTAGTAGGCAGTTTGAAATTTTTATTATTTCAAATAGAATAACCGAAGACATAGACTTCAAAAGTTAAACAAATTGCACTAATGATCCAATCACGGGTTTCGAAATTTCATTTTTGTAAATTCCATTCAGCAATTGTAGTTTATCCGCGATCCGATCACGAACAATTAAAGCGTCTTCCCTTGAGAATAAATTTCGGAAGGCGTAATTACGATTCAAACAATTCCTATCTCGATGTCGTAAATATTACACTACGTGGTAAGAAGTATCACTAACTATTTATCGGCAGTGACATGTGTCGAAAATTGTTGTCGAGTAACGACAATCTCGCTACCTACGGATTTGATCGGAGCTGTCCAACTAATGTGTGACCCAAGGTACAACGTTTTATAATCATTTTTATCTAGACAATATATACATACAGACTGAATTGCGTAACCACAAAATTACACAGATGCTGTCGATTTGAATTGATACAAAAATTTAAACAGGAATGCAATGACGCCAATGGTTCTGTATTTTACGTAAAGAAAGTTGAGTTAATTTGATTTTATCACTATTCAAAATTAAAACACGTAGCATGATATGCAGGGAGTTTATGATTTTTCTAAGATAATATGTGTTCTCCGTATATTATAACTATAAAAATTGTTACAGTGATAAATGTATTAACATAAAATTGTAAAGATTTAACGAATTAAAAGACAGAACTCGATTAGCATTATTTCTTTTTGTATCACAAAAAGCATTTGCAACTCCTGCGTTACTCAATTCAACCTGTCTATGCGACGATATATACATATACATATATATATTTTTAAAACTTTACGCCTTCCCTAATATCTCCATTTCAAATTCAACAATTTTATCGTTAAAATTCTATTTTTCATTCACCGTTCACTATACAATAGGTTCTTTCCTTTTTTGTATCTACGCGACAAACAAAATTTTACAGAACACTTATCCCACAAGGTGAGAAGTTGGACAGCCTTGTGTTAGAATTGCATACTATGTATAAACAGCGACGAAATATTCATATAAAAGTTCCTGTTCGTTTTGTGACCGGAAATCATTAGAAATTGACTTGATACTGGTGTCTATCTATTACATGGATTTGTTTGTTTACCCTTTACGAGCTGCGGCAATGATCTCATTCAACTTCACTGTTATAAACAATCGAAACGCACGAATGGTTTAGTGTTGCAACCATAGTTAGTGTCTTGCAAGGTAGGTGGATTGTTTCACTATGCCCTTATTATCAAAACGGAGAGGTTGAATGGTCCGCAAAATGTCATTCAACTTGCTACTGTGCAGAATTGGCACAGTATTGCAAAAGAAGGGCGGCGTATGCGTTTGTAAAAAATGATAGCACAAGAAGTATGGAATCTGTACAACATGAATACGGCATGAAGAAACCCATTCATGCCCCATAGCGTCCGATAATGTTAATAAGGGATGCTTTAGGGTGACAATGATTTAGAGAGTCCTTAATTTTGTATTAATAAAAGTGGAAACGCGTGGAAAACTCAATCCACGCGTTGTATCATAATGTTCACGAGGAAGTGTTGGGGCACTAAGTATTTTAAGTATTCTAACAGCGATAAGAAGAGGCTCTGAAACTGAAGAAGACCTAGAATTGTCAATGATTGACTTTTAAGTCAAAGAGAAATTGCTGTCGAGCCATTTTATCGTTAACTTAAGTCCTTCGACGAATCTTGACTCGAAGCTACAGTGTACAATTTGTTCGTTGAACTTGTTTTAGAGAAAAGTATAATATATGTCGCGAGACATATGTGCTGATAAAAGTCCATTATATGTATATATATTTTATAAATTATGTCCTATTCCGCATCTAGAACAGTCAGCAATTTAGGAGAAATCGCGTTAAACAACGACTCACATGACTATGTCATTACTACTGTTCAATGCACAGTCGACATAAAAAATATGTCCTTTACATATATAATTTTCTAGTTAAATTGCACTGATTTGTTCGATAATTAGCTGCGCATACCGAGTGTGAATAAATGCAAGAAAGACGCAAACAAATGAACGGAGCTAGATAATGTAGCAACAAGACTTTAAGCTAAAGAGTGTTAGTACGTTACCGCTCGATACACTCAAGCGTAAATCAACATTCTACATTTGATCTTCCAAATGGATTTATAGGGTAAAGATTATGTGCCGTTACTGCAATACATATACCTATGAACTGATTATAAAAACAGAATATTTCACGGCGAATAATTTACGTGTACGTATAAAAAAAAGAGAGAGAACGAGTGGTCTGTAAGTGTGGATTAATAGAAAAATAATGATATGGGTAATCAAGTATTTGTTAAGAGAGTATACTAACTACAGTCGGACTTTCAACTCCTCCATTCTTTGCCGTATTCTTCGTCGCATCTCCTTGTATCTGAAAGTAAAGCAAATAAAGTTCAATTATACGTTCTGTTAATCGACGAACGTACATATTGTTTATGTCGCTTTTTAAGGAAAGAATCGTACTTTTCCTTCAATAAACAAATTTGATGTTCCTCCTCGTAATGATAACGTTGTAAAATACCGTGACACTCGGCCAATGAGAGATTAAGAAACTGCGCGACGTCGGAGCTGATTTCTGGTGTGGACAGTTTATCCACCAGGAACAGTCGCGCAACATTTTCGTGCGGACCCAGTACTACTCGAACTTCTAAAGGATATTCATCCTCTCTCAGTCTTCGTTGTTCTAAAAAGAAAGATGTTTAGCACGAGCACATCGGTGAGATCAACAAAGTCGTTGATGCTGTTTTATCAGAACCTACCCCCGTTATCGCGGACCACAAACAATGCAAAGTTATCCGGTTTAGCGTCAACTTTATACTTGTCCAACATAAGGTTGATAACCTCTTGAGTATTCACTAAGCTTGTAATCCACACGGACATTTGAGAGCCATGAGGAGGAGTAAAAAAACTGGTTTCACGATTATAGAAATGGCCGTTGATTGAACAACGACGCCGCAAACGGCTACGAGATTGCCGTCGACCTCCGGGTCGACGTCTGATAGCGGTAGAGCCTTGCTTCCGTCGTAAAACTACACCATCGAGCTAAAATATACCATAATTAAAAACATGCAAAGCTTGACATATATAAGATAGAATAGAAAATCAGTTTATATTATTTGAACACGTTGTCTGCCGTGTTGGACGCATACGCCCCAAGCTAAACTTTCCATTGAGGCTATAGAGAATTTTCAAATGACAGATTTTTGAAAGTAAAAACATAAAGTGTGCAAATACTACATACCTCCAAGCCGCTATCAGTGGACATTGTCATATTGTCATCTTCTCGAAACTGAAGAGAATTAACTGAATCTGTGTCACTATCTCGATGTCTCTGAAGGCAATCAGGTCCCGACATCGACCGATTTAATCCTTTCTCTATCCAACTATCGTCAGTGCTGATAGATCTATTACTGGATGTGTTTCTTTCCAAATTGTCAAAGTATTCTACTCTTCGAAGCGTTCCGTTTCGATTTGGAGTTCCATGATAAATGGGTGTGTCAGTACTGGAAGAGCTACCTATACTGTGCGTGGGCGTACTAGTTATACTGCTATCATTACCCCGGCTTGTTTGATGATTCGGGCTACTAGTCTCTGAATTTTCACGGGAATCGGATTTTTCGAGACTTGATTGAGAGGATAGCGGCATCGCGTCAGAACTGTTCTGTGAACTTATCGACGGTAAGTTCTCGGGCATTGTTTGATATAATTTGTTTCCATCTTCGACTTTACGCTCTACCTACAAAAGGAAACTTCAATAAGTAACAATATAAATTGTGATTAACATGTATATATTTATAAAAATTGTTGTGCAACCTGAAGGAGCTCATCCAACTCGTCCCATTCCATACTTTTTACATCCAATTTCATTGGCAAAGTGAGACTTTTCAAATGATCAGGAGAAGTTGGAACAGACTTTGCTTCAGTTTCTGTATCTGGTTCTGCTATTTCTTTCACCGAATTGTCCTCCTTTTCCTCATCGTCTACATTCTATAAGAAAATAAAATAAAAATAGATTAAAATATATCACATTTTCAGTAATTGCACGTTGTTACTCTGGAAAGTAAATCTGTACATCGGAAACACTGCGTCTGCACGAGTTTCTATTCCGAGCTGTAACTACCGTACGTTGATCATCATCTTCTTTTAGGTGGATTACTCCTCTGACACCCCAATAAATTCGAAGTGCACCTTCTAATATTAATCGCCCGTTGACCTAAGGTAAGAAGAATTTAAACTATTGTGCTTGTCTATTCGTAATTGTATAATCAAAATATTATTATCACCTCACGACTTCTTATTCCTCCACTTTTGCCTTCATAATACTGATTGAAAACTTTCAACTTTGACTCTAAGTGAGATCTAAATATCAACAAAGTTGAATTAATGTACCAATGTATCGAATATATAATTTAATAGTTACACACCTTGGTAAAGATGGTCTAGCTTCTTTTTTTCCAAAACTAGTGTGTGATTCCACTCTTGTTCCATGACCGAACAACTGCGGTCCAAATAATGCTCCGTAACAAGGAACATGACAGTATGGTACACCTTTGTGCTAACAATGTATAAAGTAAATTATAATTAGAAACATGGTAATAGGATATTAGCAATATAATTTAGGAATATTATGGTCTATTAACAATAAATAAAGAAGTTCAAAGTATACCTCTGCATGCTGGCCAGGATTTAAACGTTTCCCACATTCTTCACAGCGTAAACATTCTGGATGCCAATCATATCCCAATGACTGTTTGCGTTCAGCTAAAGATCCATCAATAGTTGAATTGCAAATAAATAAACTTTGCTATATATTCGTATTAAATATATATTTATTCTTGCAAATTTATTCATAAATGTAAAAAGTTTTATATAGAAACTTTAATTCATGTAAACATTCTACAACATATATTTACTCACACAGTGTTACTATACTATTTCTGCAATAATTTAAAATGAGTTTAACAATGATACATTGAATCATCAATTGTTGCTAACAGAATGCAGAAATAAATATTTATTTTTATAGATTATTTACTTCTTTTTTTAATACTGAATACATTATAATCTGCGAATTGCAACAATAAAAATACGTATATTTTTATTGCGGAATATTTTAAACAACAGTCAAATATCCTGTGAATCCACGTACAAGTTAATTTTCAAATCACTTTTTTGTTTGTAAAACATATACATGTAATGTCCGCATAAAGAAAAATCAATTCGTTCTAATGACATGAAACAGTTCTTGTCAAAATTAGTACGCCTTTTTAATATATGCGAAGATTGAGACTGACCGAAGTATACAGGTTTCCCACATTTATGGCACTTCCACATGACGAAGAGCACACTTTAGGGTTTCATAAAATAATAAAAACTAATTTTTGTAGAGTTTTAAACCATTTTGTTTATACTATATAGATAGACAAATTGAAAATGACATGCGGGTTAATTGAAGATGTTACTAGTAAGGCAACCTTCCCTGAATAATGAATAGTTCCTGTTTGGGTTCGAAAACTTATCAAATACTTGACACTTGACTATGTTATATTCCTTTATCAGGTTCATAGAATATAAAACACGTAGAGAAGAAATTATAATCTACATTCTACATTTATAACAGCTCTCTAATCAACGAGATTGTACTTTGTAAAAATATTTCATATTCCTGAACTCACCTAAATATACAATTGTTTGTTAATGAAGCGACTTAAATTCAAATATAATAAATATATATATGTAAATATATGTAAATCAAGTAATTACTTTAGAACAATTTACATATAAAGATTTATATATGTTTACATGAAATATTTACCAGACACCAGAACGGAAATTTCCCCTCTGGATGTTTTTCATGAAAGCAACCTTAAGGCGCCATTAATGGCGCGCTTGATGAATTTAACGGAAAACTAACGCACAAGCATACCGGCGTTACAAAGCTGTGAACGTAACTTTCAAAAATATTACAAAAGTATACATTTAAAATAATGAAGATTATTGATAAGACCAAGTGAACGTCTTTTCATACAAGAAGTACTTATTTGCTAGTGTGCTGATATATTGAAACAAATTAAAAATATACAGTAAAAACAGTGTAGGTTAACTGTCGGAAGAAAACAAGATGATGCAGACAAATAAAAAGGGATATAAAGAATTGTTGATGCAGAGGATGTTCCTAGCTATAATCTCCACTATAGTAATACAATTTTTTCTTATATCAACGTTACTTCTAATTACAAATCTGAACACAAACTACGAATCATGGTTACAAAGTACTTGGACAGCGATAACCTCGTTTCGCATGTGGAGTTATTTTTGTATTCTTGCTACCGTTACGTTCTTCCAAGGAATCATTTGTAGCAAGAGCTTCTCAAATACTCCACCCTACATGAAAAGCAGATTCGCAAAATTTTGTGGAATGCTCACATCGCAGAGTATTTTACTATGTACTCTGCACGTTATCATCGGCGGTCTGCTTGTTTGGCTGCATTTGTTAGTCAAAGGAGGTACATACAACTTTCTAACAACAGAATGCAAAGTAGTGTACGGAACTTGTTTGATGGAAGAACAGTACATTCTGTTCCTGAGTGGATTTTGGTGTGGATTATATTTTTTTTTAAAGACTAGCCTGTTTCGTATAAATTACTTAAAATTTCCTATTATATCGTTGTCGAAAGTCTTCAGATTTAAGACAGAAATATGTTCGATGCTGCCGTCATGGATGATAAAATGTGTGTGGCCAGTTATATATTATTTAGTTGCCTATTACTTCTTGGGTTCCTATTGTCGTTCTATAATATTGTTTCTTATTTCTGCACAATTGGAAAGTGAACCATTAAGCAGTATTTCGAATTTACTGAGCCTATCGTTGATCTTCCAATTATGGTTGTACCATTTGACTTATGTACTGACAATTGAAATCATGTACTTGCTGTTCGACTTATACTTAACAGAGTGGGTTCCTTTTGACTTTAAGCAAAGTCAGACATTTAGTAATGAGGACTCTGTGATAACACTTACCGAAGCATTGTCTATGGATAAGATACCGATAATGCAACAGTTGGGCTATTTGGATTTAGTTACTATGGCAGAGAAGGAGAAATCGAGAAGAGGCATACTTTTCACATTGAGTCAACCCGGTGGTCATCCTTACAATTGGAATTGTATTGTAGAAAAGTGTACCAGTCTTATTAAGAAATTTTCGGACGATCTTAACACAGCATGTACTAAAGTCCAAGAACCACTGACATTGAACGCACCAATTTCAACCACAATAACAAAGAGCACAGCAATTCAAACAGGATATGTATACCGAATGCGTAATTTGTTAAGAGAAGAAACACCAGTATCTGCTCAACAAGACGAGATAAAGACATACGTTGAAAATGAATTATTCATTCAAAAATTCATAAAAACGAAATGGAACAATTTTCTTACATATTTACTATCTAAACCTTTGATCTCGTATATTTTTGGTGAAATCGAAGGTGGCCAAGTTTGCCACATTTTATTCAATGGACAATCAATTATTTGGGCTGTTCAAGCTATCTCCTCTTTAGCTGTGTTGTCGTTAAGCGAAGATTCGTATGGAATTGTACAAAAAGATCTGCCGCTTATAATCACCACATTACTTGGTTTGAAACAAACACTTGATAAATTACAAAAGTCGAATATTATGACGAAGAAACAAGGAGATGATCAATTTATTAAACAAATTTTTCAATCTCTATGCGCTACCACAAAACGGAGTATTTACAGAGTTGTCATAAATTTCGAAACATACATCGGAGATTTGGCATTAGAACCAGCAACCATGGAGCATCTACATCATTTTCTTGTATACAGAGAATAAGTTTTGTCGTTTAATATTTGTAAACGCTAATGTATATATCGTCATGCTATGAAATAGTTACAAACTTTAGAATACTATTCAAGAGTCAAACCATATTTTACTTTAAAACTTAAATTACAGAGATTTCAAAACTATTTTTGTAATTGTTATATTTATATATATATATAAGTTGTATTTGTCATCGCAGTCTTTTTTTACTCGTACATTTATGGCCACTGAATCGAATGTCTGAAACTTTATATGAGATATAAGTTTGTATTGAAGAATGTATGTGTGATAATACTATGTGAAACTTGTTATATGTAAATTGTTGATAAATCGAATATTTTCCAAACAATATGAAGTTTATTTTTCGATATGTACTTAGAAAATGGTTCGTAGTCTAGTTAAAAAAATGTATAAAATAATCATTCATTTTACTATTTAAAAATATATTACATTTTTTTTAAAGCTTGTACAACACTAAGATTATAGAACAATTTATCTCTCAACAAAAACCAATTTTTCGATTGTACATCTTGTAACGTGCTTAAATAATTTCTCAATGATTTTGTTTCCGTTATTGCAGTCCCGTGCCACTTTAAATACACGGCTAAGTAAGCTTGTGCCAATTCAAAGTCTATTTTCTTTTCCATCATATAGTGTATCATCTTCATAAATTGAAGTAATAAGGTGCTCGTTGTGATTTCATTAGCTGAGAGTGATTGAACTTCAAAATCGATAGAAGTTGGACTCATATGTTTTAATTTTTCGATAACCTCGTCAAATTCGTTGTTCTTAACAGACAATAAGGCTTTGCTGAAAATAGTAATATTCTGTAGGTCGGGATGTGTACCCATTTTTCTGTTTGCCTCTGCGCTTTTAACGTCCGAAAAGTCAAATTTCAGTTCTAATGATGCAATTGTCGGCAAGAAGAATGGAGCACTTTCCGGCGCTTTAGGTGCTTCGGTTGGTTTGTTTCGTTTTCTCACAATATCTATATTCAGTAGGTTCTGCCATCTTGAATTAGCGATACCGGACATTGTAACGAGATCATTTTGCAGTTGTTCCGGTGAAACATATTCTGACTCTGGTTTGATAAGCTCATCTTCCTCGATGTTGACAACTTCAACTACCGAACCAGGAAGGCCAATCATAGGAATAGGATCGTCTTTATTTACTGCTTTTAATGAGATATGGGAATAAAGAGTACGGTTTGACCATAGATATATCCCAAGATTACAAACATGTGTTGTAGCAAGAAATTCTCCAGTCGGAGAAAAATGTAACGATATACATGCTTCTGGAACCTAAAATATTATCATAAACCATTAATAGATCGCAGAATAAGGATTATATTTAAAATGTTCAAATGCAGAGTAGCACTGTGCACACTAATTTTTATAAATATATTTTATAACCAGTACCTGAAAAATATCTATTAGATTTGAAGAGGGAATATCCCACACACAGATTGTACAATCCATTGATGCTGTTATTAACCATCTTGAATCTGGGTTAAAACATGCATCTGTTAATCGTCCTTCATGTCCTTCGAAATGACGTACAATTCTTTTTGTATCAAGATCTATTAATACGATACTAAAATCTTCCAAAGCAACAGCCACAAGAGAACTATCATTATGGTATCTCAACCATTCAATTGGTTCTTCCATTGCTAATGTTGTTCTTGGTTCTGTGACTCCTAATAAATACATTCAATAGATTACATTTATATAGATAATTCAATTATTCGTATGTAGACAGAGTTATTTACTTTCCCTACCTTTTCTTGGTTTAAAATCCCAAAATTTGACAAAACTGTCTCTTCCAGCAGTAATTACAGTTTGATTCAAAGAATCTACCATTAAACCTTTTACATGGCCATCATGGGCTCCCTTTTCTGGTCCATAGCTATTTCTGTGAATTCCCGATTGTATATTAAATTTTTCTACATGGCCTGTATTGTAACCAATAATAACAAAATTTCCACATTTTGTCAAGCATACAGTAGTTGCAAAAACATTGCGGTTGCCTTTAAATTTTTGCGGAAACAATTTGTATTCTCCCATTTTTGCTTGATTGAATGACCATGTAGTAACTGTACCCAAGCCTGTGTGGGCTGCTGCAATATTATCCCATTCTTTTTCCCTTGTCGTTTCTACAGCGAATGTAGTTATTGGAGGCATGATCATAGGATCATCAACAGCTCTTCCTTTCTTCTTTGAAGCTTTCCTATTGAACGAAGCTCTTCCTAAACTTTTGTTCAATATTTCCGTGATTGTTGAAAATATTCTTAAAGAAGAGTCACTTCCAGCTGTTAATATACTATCACCTTGGTTTCCATAGAACCGTATCATAGTAGGAGGTTCTGAGTGAGCTTCTCTAATTTTCAAAAGTCTGCCAGCACCGTCAGCTAAATCAAATATCCACATCTTCAAAGAATTATCAGGTGACGACGATATTAACAGTGGCTCATTCGGTAAATACTTTAAACCAGTGACTCCTCCAAAGTGAGCCTTGTGAAGTTGACTCTCTACTTTTTGTTCCTCCAAATTCCAAAACACAATATGGCCTTCTAAGCTTCCTGTGGCCATAATCGGATGATTGTCTGTGCGGAAAGAAATGGATATGACAGCACCCCAATCTTGTACCAGCTCGAAAAGACTTTCATTGTATTTGAGATTATGTAAGATGATTCTTCCAGTGCTTAAACCCACAGCTACAACATCTACCGCAGGGGCTTGTTCCAATGCTGTTACAGGTGTATTCCAACCGTTAAATATATAAATGGACTTTGCTACTTTTATATTCCATAGCTGTAATTGGCCTTGTTCACTACCAAATAATATTTTGTTCATGTAAGTGTTAGGATGGACTAGCGTAGTTATTTTAAAAATGTTATTGCTAAAGTTAAGCTGTACAACAAGCTCTTCCGATTTAATATCCCACACTTTAACATTGCTATCTTCATCGATAGAAATTAAATGCGGACCAAAAGGTAAGAGACTGTGGACTGCACATTCGTGTCCTTTGTACGTATGCTTCAACTCTGAACCTCTTCGCCAAGCATATATGACATTTCCACATGCTGTATAAATGTGATACGTGTCCGCTGATAAACATGTAATTTCACCTGGATGCGTTCCTGACACGCTAAGTAAGGTGAAATGTGCACAGCCGTACGTGTGAAACGAATTACCCACGCATGTTACTACGAGATTTTCTTTTCGCCGTTCAATATACCTTGTCACAAGAGGAATGTGATTACTGACATACCCTAACGCACGATTTTTAAAAAATATTTTACTATGCGCCATTCTTTCGTTTCATTAGACGTCAAGAATAGTGTTGTGTTTACACATGGAAAGTTAGGTTAAGGTATACAATCATGCTTTGAGGACATCAGCCGTGGATGCATCCATATTGAAAACTATGAACAATGCATTTCTAAGAAGGTAAAATCAGTTATTTAAGTGAGCGTACCAAACATGGCAGTTTTCCAATGAATTTGTGGTAGTTTGTTTGAATAATGCAAGTGTAACCGTTTGTGTTTTATATTTAAAATCGGGTACGAACTTCTGCACGCATATTAACTAATACTTAATTCATTTTATATATACGGAAATTAAATTTTTGCGATGAAAAATAATATCATGTAGACACAGAGAGTATCCTCTCTGGTAGACATAGACTATACACAGTTATATTGTAAAGTTTCATTTGAAGATACAAGAATTTTTATTTTCTGAAAGAGTAACAAGTAAAAGTAGTATAAACCTAAGTGTGAATTGTTAACGTTCTTGAACATACAACACAATATTTCTCACACATGCAATTACTGTAAGAATTATAGCAACTTAATATGAAACCACAATGTCTTACAATTGAATACGCTTCAAAAGTTGTTAAATGAAAATTATTTATTCAGTGTTGATAATATTTGTTTTATTAATTTAATTATTTATGCAATTTTATTATATTGAAGTACCAATAAATTAACAGTGTTCAATAACTACTCCGGTATGGTCTAGTGGCTAGGATACCTGGCTTTCACCCAGGAGGCTCGGGTTCGATTCCCGGTACCGGAAATTTTTTTTATATTACACCTTGTATACATATTTATTTTACTCTGCTAATTTGTACAAACGTGTTATTTCATCGCATCTACAATACACGCGAAATAACATAACTTGCATCCCAGATAGCACCCGACGTGTCATAGACGTCTGTTTTACGTCGTTTTTAGGTCTGAGCGTCTCACGTCCCAAAAAGACGTGTTTAAGACATCGGTTTTACGTCTGAAATAAGACGTCTTTTCGGAGATATCGTCTAAAAAGACGCATAAATTACGTCTAAAAGAACACAAGACATTCAGGAGTCTTTCGGGAGCCGTTCAGACGTTTTTCAGACGTCCGAATGTATTGCGGCAAGATATTACAGATATTTTTGAGATGTCTCAATACTATCTGGGGTCTTCCACGATTATAACTTTAATTCCTTTTCTGTTATAATAAAAATATAAACAATTTAAAAATGTTGTTTTAACAGATGCGAAATTTTTACTAAATCAGTTATATATCATTGTTATGCATAAGAATATTATGTTTTGTAGGATAGTGTATTGCTGTTTTTAAAAATTTTATATAGTATTAAAAATAGTGCCACATATAATTGAAAACAAAGCATTTGTCCAAAATTTTCATTTTGTTTTTAAAAATGCATACCTTTTTGTAGATAAAGAACAAGTAGACAATACAAAATGTAAATTTGATATGTCTATACTTTATATACCTCTAACTTTGATGTGGAGATAAATGACTATAATAGCACGGTTTTACTGATTTGTAAAGGAAACCTCAGAAGATTTATTGCAATATATACGGTGACTATAAAGGCAGTATTTTGTAATGTTTCAATTATTTGTTGTTGAAGCACACAAAATGAATTTTTGTACCTTGAGAATGTGCTGTAAAATTATATGTTTAATTTACCTACGTTTTTCAAGGCTATTTATATCGTGTTATGACATGTCTTAGTATCTAGTAGTTATTAGTAGTCTTGCAACAGAACAAAGGTCATACTTGCACTATAGATATCTACAATGACAAATAATAGATATCTGGAATTAATGAATTATCTAACAAGTGCATATAGTACCGATTGGTTATACGTGCATAAATTCGCGACATTTAACCAAGTCCCTTATAAGGACTACAGTAGATATGAATAAAATGTGTTCATAATGTTTCAAAATAGGATATGTTATTTGCCTATTAAATTTTCTTCATTTTCTCATTTGATTTAATTTGTATAAACGCAATAAGGAAAGGTACATCCATAAAATGAAAGGTATAGTGCAAACAAATTGCAGATTTTACGAATGTAATAATAAATTCAATAGTAACGCAAAACACTGATTAATGAAGTTCGATGTTAGTTTATTTAATCACTCCATTTTGTGCATAACACTTTTAATTTACACCTTCAGACTTTCCAATCAGTTTTATCATAATATGATATATTTCAAAATAAGTTAACAGGCTTCACTGTGTACATCTTAACCACGATTACTACAGTCTCCACGATTTTGCAAAGGATAATCGCATGTTCCAATGTTCGGGTTAAATTCTGTTCCTGCTCCGCACGATAAAATGAAGCATCCGCTTTGATCGCAATGCTGGTATTTTGAGCAGTCGCCTGGATACGGTAGAACTTCCCCCTGAAACGATAGGACAATAAATTTTAAATTGATTTATAAATCATTTCGAATCATACGGATGACCATTGTTTTAAAATCATTGAATATTTTGTTCCGGTTATCTGAACACATGCGGCCCCCACAAATGACGTGTTTAAAATAAACTTATTTTATTTTATTTTAATAGTATTTTAATACAATTTTCAGTTTTATTCACAGTGTATTTAGTTATAACCGACTTCTAAAAACTGGGTTCTTGTAAAGGGATTTGGCTCTCAGAAGAAATCTAAACCGTTGTACTGCTGATATTTGTCTCTTCTGAATAATGAGTTTGCCGACCACTGTGCTAAACGAGACGTTAACTGTCAACGTTGAAAAATTGCTAGTAAAATAATATATTATTGAAATAATATCGAAATACTAATTGCGCGCACATCACTTCTAAATTATAAACTGAAAATGTTACTCACATGGGTCGGCGCACTGAAGAAACATGCGATGCATGCGATTGCGCACAATAAAATCACCGTGAGCTTCATACTGACTGTTGCTTCTTCTACAAATCCGTTCTTCGAATCTCGAGTGTCTTCTTTACTGAAGGAATCAATTTTATATACGAATCTCCTAACTTACTGTTACGTAAGTAATATGACTTAACGCGATATCTGGGAATACACGTTTTTCCAATGACTTCATGCATGTTTTCATCGTCGACGGCTTGTGCAAGATGACATTTTTTCGCAACTTTAGTTCCTCAAAGCGCACAAGATCAAAGTCTCGAGCAAGAGCGTATTTACGCGAGCACGAATAGTCTAATAAAATTGGCTTTACTTAAAGAGAGAAATGTATTATTTAATTATTGGGTGTTCAACAATTGCGATATTGATTCAATTTTTTCAATGAAAAAATGTGAAATTTTTTCCAAGTCATTACGGAAGTAGAAAATGCTGTGAACTTTTTATATAAATATATATGTATGTGTAGAATTAATGATAATTCAGCTATTACGATTTCTGGAAATACTACGTTCAGTCAGATTCTTTTCGGAGCAGAGATCGTAAACCTCTTTAACTGGAATCGTATACCGGTTTCAGCAAGATACATTATTACTGTAATCCATAATTACTGGCAGTCACGAGCTAACGTTTCTGATGTATTCTGGGGAGCTAACCCGGATACAAGTATCTACTTAGTTTACAAGCGATTCAATGCATAATTGTAGTTGGATATAATTGTACATGCACGCATAATCGACGTCGCGTAATACTTTGCACGTCGGCTTAACTTTGTGTTAGTGCCCAGTCAGTCAGGCCTGACTCGAGCAGAAATCGAGCCCAGCCTGGCGAGCAGGCATTATACTGGCTGAACGTAGCTCGAAGCTGCTCGAAGCATAGGATGCTCGATTTTGGACAGGTATCTACGCGCGCATAAAGGTTGGGTCACCAGTGCCGGATTAAGTTAGCGCGGGGCCCGTAGGAAATGTTCTGACGAGGCTCCAGGCTTTGTATCAGGGCCGCTCGTGTGCAAATGTAGCGCACCTTTTCAACAAATACAATGAATGACCTTTTTTATTTTGTTTTAGCAAAAACACCTGTGCCCCCAGGCATAGACAGGCGCTCATGTATCGGCGCCTCTTCGATGAAGCGCCCGTGTGGGGCCCCTGTTTGTACGGCGCGGGGCCCGTAGCATTTGCTACTTCTGCTACGGGGCTTAATCCGGCCCTGCAGGTCACACACATCCGTCAGCTAACCGACGCTGTTTTTCGGTTTGTATACACGTTCCGTCCGAATTTTAAAGCAACTTCAGAAGGGCCGAGATGCTTGAACAAAAGCCAAGTGCCGAAGATCGGGTCATTTGCTACCCTAACCCCGAGAAATGCTATGCCAAAGCCTCCGAGAAATTCGGAAGGTGTTCTCCTCGAGAATATTGTGTCCGATCCCAGACGATGGCAGAATATAACATTTATTTAAAAAGCTATTACCTAGAACTCTTCAGAGTTCGTCGCGCTAATACCCAGTCAGCCAGGCCTGCCCGAGCAGAAAGCGAGCCCAGCGTGCCGAAAAGTGTCTCCTTTCCCCTTCCACTATCCCATTCCAGCACCATGAGCACACTCCAACGCATTAACCATTCTGTAATTACCTTATAATACTATCACCAACGAGATACTACCTCGTCGGTGTCGGAGGTTCCGCACTCTTTACCTAAATATAACCAGAGAATATATGACAGTGTTCACGCACGGGGTGAACCAGCTTGAATAATACATATGTTTCGTTCTGAAGGAAGGTGAAATTGCAAAATGTTATGGAAGACAATAGGTAAAGGAATAGAATTTATTGAAAATCAACATACTTATTAAATGTGCAGCTATTAGCTCGATATTATCCTCTATTCATAAGACACTAAAAGGTCTTACAGATAGAGGATAATACCGATTGCCCAGGTCTCACCACGAGGAGGTTGCTGCACAAGAGACCCGAAAGGGAGTCAGAACGAATGCAATATTCCTTCTGGCTCCCTTTCTTACAACGACGGACTTATACTGAATTACGCAAGTATGTCGAGTAATTATCGCGGAGCAAAAGGTGTGAATCGGGGAAGAAGTCTCCGGACTCCTCTGGTAAGTCCGTGGTTCTCCTGGTCCTCCTGGTCCCGGAGCGCGACGCGACGCCCGACCGCTCACGCCGCCCCCCCCCCCCCCCGACTGACTGACTGACGGATGGATCTCGCCGAGCACGCCCCCTCCCCACCGACGCGTGACGCTCCCACACCGCCGAATATCTATCGATGTCGATCGCCGTTGACGATTATTGATAAATTTATTATTTCTAGCCGGTTAATGTTTATAACAATTCCATTTTATAGCGACGTCCATAAGCACTCCCTTGGCTATCTGACCACCTAATTTTTTAGTAAAAGTAAATAGTATTCGAGATACGGAATAACTTTTAAACCATGAACATTCGCACGCATTAATGTATTCAATACAATTCACAGACAAATTTATTATTTGACCACCTTGCCATCTAATTTTTTCGTAAAACTAGGCAATAAAACTCGAGATACAGAATAACTTTTAAACCATGAACATTCGCACGCATTAATTTATTCAACATAATACTATGATACATGTAAATGTATACTCGATCGATCTATGGTATAAAAAATAGGACATTCTATTTTAAAAAGTGACGTGAGACACTAGCCGCCGCGCGCATACCATTAGCGAACGCTGCTTACGTTCGACAACCAATCGTGACCCCCGGGAAAAGTGCATCCGTTTAATCGACCGAATTATTGGCTGACAGAATATCCAGATCCTTCTAGAAGGATCTATTCGTTCAAACAGGAAGTCGGTTTTTGTATCCTGTGAGTCAATAAATAGAGCAACCGCAGGCTCGTTTCTCTCTCTCTCTCGGAAAAAGTACTTCTCCGCAATAGTTTCCGTTTGTAATCGCTTATAGAACGCGAATAGAACAGCTCCAATTGTAATTGTGTAAAGTGACGACTCCCAAATGAGAAACAAATTATAGAAGCGAAAGAAGTTTTATAATAAAGGAACGTAGTGAACCACGTGTTCTTAACGTAACGTTTATTTCGAGTCCATTTTTCAAGTGAACGCGACTCGTGCAACGTGTAATTACCTATTACAAATTTGCTTTTGTTCCAATCGTGAGCACCTTGAAATGTCCTCCACCACTCCACCTACAAGAAAACAATTAATACTACGTAATGTAGCCCGTCATACCAAACAACTTTTGTAAAAACACTTTTTTGATAAAGACGTCTTGCGAGATCTGATCTCATTTCAGCAGGACACCCTGTATGTATTGAATTATGTACATTTTGAAAATTTCTCCATATTTAAAATGAGAAATTAAAATTTTTTTAAATGTTTTTCCATGTCTAATCTAATTATTTATTTTGTTTGGAAAGCATTTTCTTGCTATTTCGACATATTTTCTGAGTGAGACTTCTTCATGCGGTCCCTCTACACCGCATAAAAAAAATTTTCTTTAACATGTTGTGAAAAATTATTTGCTAGAGCTATTTATGAAGTTTGTGAATAATTTTTTTTGTGCGGTTTTTTTTTCTACGGTCCCTGTCTACCGCACAAAAATAGGTTTGACTGTAAAATAGTTATACGCATCGTATAAGTTATCTAAACAACGTAATAAAGATCAAATAGTGTTACTGCGGTATATGCATATTTTACATATGTAGGTTAGAAAGCAACTAATATCACATAGTAAATTAGTTAATCTAAGTCTAAAATATTACATATACATATGTAATGCGAAGAGATCTTGTGTCGTGTCGGCCCGAATAGATTTTTAATATAGTAGGTTAATATAGTAATAGTTATAAGAAATTAGAGATAGGCTAATATAATCGTAAAAGTAATAATAAGAACGCTAAAATTGTACCAGAAGGGATATCTAAACCCACCAAACTCTTAAAAAAAAAACAGTGCAGGAACTTAGTATGATCAGATAAATTCTGATACCATAGACAGAAAATAGAAAATATAACCAGAAAGTATAACTATAAACTAATCACACAGCACAACTCACGATGGCAAACAGCAGCTTGAATTCAATTCATATTGTGTGGTGTGCAATAATAATGAGTGCAAAAGAGCCGTGTGCAAAAAAGCCGTGTGCGCAATAATCGATAATCTGTGCAACTTGACTTTGGCACGGTACGCAATTTGACTCGTATTCGACATATCTTTACTTTTTCAGTTGTGCCTTACAGTGACTCTAATGATCCGATTATGATGCGGCTCGGTATCTATGGCATTGGGAAGTCACGGCAGCGGACCCGATTGACATATCGCTCCCCAACCTTGGCAAAACCCACCATTCTGCGAATATAAAAACACACTCTCGTAGTTCTGTAGTTATCTATCGGCCGTTGGAAGTTCCAGACCGTAAGTTAACGATTTACCTTTAACCAACGCAGAACAATATCATATAGCACCTTTTTGGATTTGTCTCAGTAACTGCTATTATTTTCTGAAGAAAAAATATAATATTCCATTTAAGAAAAGTAGATTAATCTTCAGATCTCCTCCAATATTCCAGCCACAAGAAAACAATTAACACTCCAGAAAATGTATTGTTTTCGAATCGAAGGAAATAAATTTTGTGTTTCTAGTTACGTTAGTTTCTTGTTCTACTGGCTTTTATTAAAGTTTTACTAATGCCTGCATACAATTCACTGTTATTGTTTATGCTTTTGGTGTTTCTTGAAATTTTTCAGATTCTGTATCATTTTCCTTACAGTTACAGCAATTAAAATGTCTGTATCCTGAAAAATGTCGTAGAAGAGAAAAGAAAATTTATATTTTTTTTTTTGCTACATTTATTTTAATGCTTAAATAATGACTACTCAAAAGCATTCCAGATGTTATTGTAAAAACTTTCTATCTGCAACACTCGGTTGGGATGATTACAATTGTGTTTGAAACATTTTTCATAGCGTTAAAAGCAAATAATCACAGTCTAAATGACAGGAAAAGAATATTTGTATGTGAATGTTTTTGCAATGGACGTGCAGTACAGCTAGCCATCTACAGATATTTTAATAAAATTGAATCAATCACAATTGTTGAACACACAACAATTAAATAATGAATTTCTCTCTTTAAGTAAAGCCAATTTAATTAGAGACTATTTGTAAATGCGCTCTTGCCCGAGACTTTGATCTTGTGCGCTTTAAGGAACTAAAGTTACGAAAAAATGTCATCTTGCACAAGAGGCCGACGATGAAAATATGCATGAAGTGATTGAAAGAATGTGTATTCCCAGATAACGTGTTAAAATTGATTCCTTCAGTAAAGAAGACACTCGAGATTCGAAGAACGGATTCGTAGGAGAAGCAACAGCCAGTATGAAGCTCTCGTCGATTTTATTCTGCGCAATCGCATGCATCGCACTTTTCTTCAGTGCACCAGCTCACGTGAGTATCATTTTCCAACTCATTAGTCAAAAGAGCCAAATATCAGCAGTACAACGATTTAGATTTCTTTTAAAAGTCAAATTCCTTTACAAGAACCCAGTTTTTAAAAGTCGGTTAAAACTAGATATACTGTGAATAAAACTGAAAATTGTATTAAAATACTGTTAAATTAAAATAAAATAAGTTTATTTTAAACACGACATTTGTAAAAGAACCGCATGTGGCTCGCGAGCCGCGGTTTGCCGACCACTGGTGTAGCAGAATCTGCATGTGTGTTCAGATAACTGGAACAAAATATTCAATGATTTTGGAACTGGTCATCCATATGACGCGAAATGATTTATGAGTTAATTCAAAATTTATCGTACTGACGTTTCAGGGAGAGCTTCGACCGTATCCACCCGACTGCTCAAAATTCCTAAATTGCACTGCAGGCGGATGCTTCATTCAGTCGTGCGGACCAGGAACAGAATTTAACCCGAGAATTGGAACATGCGATTATCCTTTGCAAGGTCGTAAAGACTGCAAGCGTCATTAAGATATACAGAGTGAGGCCTGTTAATAACTTTATTTTGAAATATATTATATTATGATAAAAATGATAGGAAAGGGTAAAGGTGTAAATTAAAAGTGTTATGCACAAAATGGAGTGATTAAATAAACTAACATCGAACTTCATTAATCAGTGTTTTGCTTCACTATTGAATTTATTATTACATACGTCAAATCTGCAATTTGTTTGCAATATACCTTTCATTTTATGGATATACCTTTCCTTATTGCGTTTATACATACTAAATAAAATGAGAAAATGAAGAAAATTTAAGAGGCAAATAACATATCGTATTTTGATATCCTAATTTATAATTTTATTTATGTAAGGAAAAGCGGGTTTATTAACGTTTTTGGGCACACGGATAACTAAATGTTAATGACAGACGTATTTGTCGCGGGCGCTCTTTTCGATCTGCCTTTTACAATTCGTTGGCGATTGTGATTTTACAATTGTTCTATTCTTTGCGATTCTCTATTTTTATAAAACCTATAGATAGGTTTGTCTGTTAATACACACACATACATACATACACCATCCGTACTTCAACAGTTCGACCATCCTGACGATTAATCGTCCCGATTAATCACACAACTAAATTGTAGCATAGACCGGTAGAAAAGCCCCTTAATAAGTCCGGTACGCGTGCGGCGAAGTAAAAACGGTTGCCGGCGTAAAGCCCTGGCCCGGGACTCGTGCGAGAGAGACACGATTAAAATAGATAAGGACAGTCAACTGCGTAGTGACAAGATGGCGAGCGGACAGCGTAGCTCAGCAATAATATGAGATTTTCAATATTTCTTTTATATAATTTCACTACATTTTGCTGCGTTTTATTTGACTCTAATGTTTTATGCCGACAATTTTGTTAAAATTATAGAGATTCAACTATTCTTTTTTCTTAACATCCGGAAACAGTAAAATCATTAATTCACTATCTTCACTTTGTTTCTGTAGATAGGTAGTTGAAGATTTTGATGGAAATGATATTGTTGCAATTGAAACAGCTCAGAATGTGTTGCAACAGATACCAG
Source organism: Lasioglossum malachurum (assembly GCA_028455605.1). Lineage (NCBI taxonomy): Eukaryota > Metazoa > Arthropoda > Insecta > Hymenoptera > Halictidae > Lasioglossum > Lasioglossum malachurum. The sequence continues at coordinate 8,458,663 of CM052318.1, forward strand.
TTGCACAAAATTTGACGTTTATAAAAGTACATTTACAAACTCTTCTAGCCACATTAACCCTTTGACTGCGGCGCGATCTCGGGGAATCCATCAATATGGACCACTGACCAGTGACAAAAACAGTACCCGGAAGTTTGATACCATTCTTAGGGTTTAAAGAAATAATAATTACAAATAAATTAAAAATATCCATTTTTTTTTATTTATGTTAACTAACTTTTTAAGCTATTTTAATTTACTTAACTTAATTTGTACATTCCTTCAATAATAATCGCTAATTAAATGTAAAGAAAAATCCAAAATTAATAATGAGGAAGAAATTATATAATGATAATAAAGATAATGAAACGCGATGATGAACGAATAAAGATAATATGTAAAACGATAATGAACGATTAAAGATAATGGAAAGATAATAGAATCAATTTAGTAATAAAGTGTGTAATATATTCTAAAGCATGGATTAACCCGTAAACCTACATCGCATTTTTTGCATTCATATCTAGTAAATACTTTCTCGTCGGACTTTGTGTTTACTACATACTACACATTTTCGCGTTTGATTTTTTTTTTTCGAAGACGGCTTAAGTAGTATACACACTAAAAGTATAGACTAAAATCCTACACTTTCGCGTACATTGATGGATTGAATCAATTAGTAAAACAGTAAAGGTGATATAGTAAAAAAATACGGCGGACGTATACTTACGCCTTTCGTATACAGGGTGTCCCAGCTAACTTGACCACCTTGAATATCTTTGTTGTTTTTAAATACGTCAATTGTCTGAAGGACAAAGTTGAATAGTAAAATGGGGCTCATAGGATACCAAAAAATGTTTGCTTTCTTTAAATGGAATGAGGTATTTTTTAATACATCAATCGATGCAGCTGGACATTCGTTATAAAAAAGTACAAACCTATGTACATATGTCGAAAAGTTAGTAGTTCAGGAGATATTTCAATTTGAATAATTCTAAAACATCATTACTGTCGTACTAAGACGGTACACTAGTAAATAAACGCTAACGTCTTAGATTTAATTCGCGGAAAAACACAGACGACTTAACGCTCGCGATAATCAAATCACGCGAATGATTTCGATCTTTTCAAATGTCGTAATCGTGATACAGTGACCCAAATTAATATTCGGACGCTCTAGAAAAGATGATAACTTTTTAAATATTGTACTATACGATTTGAACGTCATTTCTGCGAAGCTGGATCAATTAGTTTACTACAGAATGTGGAAGGAAATTTTTCCAAAAATTACAATTGATAGGAATTGTAGAAAAAATACTAAAAGTTGCATTTTACAACATTTTTATGTGGGCCTCCACAGGGCTTCATCCCGCCATAAAGTAGGGTTCCGGCGAGGATTCCGGGATCGCCTCCTAATAGCAAAGAACAGGTGTGGCGGAGAGCTAGAGAAGGTTCACATTGTAATAGACGCGTGAAAAACAGGTCACATCACATGTGATCCAACTCCCGGCATGCTAATGAGCTGAACAGAGGTTGTTTTAGTGGGTATGGACAAGGATTTAGTCCTGTTTCTGCTGTCTATCATCGTTGGCGCAGCCGAGTCCCACACTCTTCCTCTCAACCGCCTTATATGGAACTGGAGAGGGGGAGGTCGTGCGTAAAAGCATTTTTTCCTCTGTTCTAAAAAAAAGAGGGAATTGCCTCCACTGGTCGAAGAATCGACCGAGATTACAATTCGCGTTATGGGGCCCAAGGACCCTCGAAGGGACGATCCTGTTATTTCGAAGATCCCGTGTGACGCGCCCACGAGGCTAGGAGGTCGGGTGGGGGGAGCGAGGATCGATCCAGCGCTTTGCCGAAAACCGATAGATAACTGTCGCCCTGGTTACCGTAATCGCTATTATCAATCTTTAGATCTCGCGATTTTCGTATCGCTTCCCACTCCTGGGCAAACTCGTCATTCCGCGAATATAAAAACTCACTCTCGTAGTACTGATGCATTCAACGCCATTCAGCAGCAGAACGTAAGTTAACGATTTACCTTAAACCAATTCAGAATAATATCATATAATTTCCGTCATCATATGTTTTTGCAATGTACGTGCAGTAAAGCTAGCCATCTACAGATATTTTAATAAAATCGAGTCAATCACAATTGTGTGTTGTATAATAAAAATAATGAATTTCTCTCCTTAAGTAAAGCCAATTTTATTAGAGACTATTTGTCCTCGAGTAAATGCGCTCCTGCCCGAGACTTTGATTTTGTGCGCTTTGAGGAACTAAAGTTATACGAAAAAATGTCATCTCGCACAAGCCGTCGACGATGAAAACATACACGAAGTTATTGGAAAAACGTGTACTCGCAGATAACGTGTTAAGTCATATTACGTATGTAACAGTAAGTTATTTTGATTACTTCAGTAGAGAAGACACTCGTGATTCGAAGAACGGATTCGTAGAAGAAGCAACATCCAATATGAAGTTCACGTCGATTTTATTGTGCGCAATCGCATGCATCGCACTTTTCTTCAGTGCACCAGCTCATGTGAGTATTATTTTCCGCTTATAATTTAGAAGTGATGTGCACGCAACTAGTTTCTCGATATTATTTCATGTTTCTGGCAATTTTGCAACGTTGACAGTTAACGTCTCGTTTCGCACAGTGGTCGGCAAACTCATTAGTCAGAAGAGCCAAATATCAGCAGTACAACGATTTAGATTTCTTCCGAGAACCAAATTCCTTTACAAGAACCCAGTTTTTAAAAGTCGGTTAAAACTAGATATACTGTGAATAAAACTGAAAATTGTATTAAAATACTGTTAAATTAAAATAAAATAAGTTTATTTTAAACACGACATTTGTAAAAGAACCGCATGTGGCTCGCGAGCCGCAGTTTGCTGACCACTGGTTTAGTAGAATCTGCATTTGTTCAGATAACCGGAACAAAATATTCAATGATTTTGAAACTAGTCATCCGTAGGACTCGCAATGATTTATGAGTCAATTTAAAATTTATCGTACTGACGTTTCAGGGAGAGCTTCGACCGTATCCAGCCGACTGCTCAAAATTCCTAAATTGCACTGCAGGCGGATGCTTCATTCAGTCGTGCGGACCAGGAACAGAATTTAACCCGAGAATTGGAACATGCGATTATCCTTTGCAAGGTCGTAAAGACTGCAAGCGTCATTAAGATATACAGAGTGAGGCCTGTTAATAAC